>CAJPEV010001530.1:1599-63699 GCA_905338385.1 Darwinula stevensoni
TAAGTAGCTAGAACTGTCTTTGAATAAAACTAGAAGTGGCATTAATTCTATGTAAATTAAGATAGCCAATAAAAGGGATGTTGACCAGTTTTTTGTGGGACTGTTTATGTAAATAGTTCATTTGTTGCTTCAACATAATTGAGATGGCATATTCTTCCATTTTAAAGAGAAGAGAAGATTATATGTGAATGTATGCTTGTGAAAATACTTTAGTTGGGACTGCTCGAGTATATGCCTAAAATGATTGGGAGGTTTGATTTTTATCAGTATTTTTCATATCTTTGATCAGTTGATTTTATTTTATTTTATAGAGTTTGTGATCCAGGCTGAGTACATCAGTGTTGATCCTTACCTAAGGTGGGTCAAATTTTACTTGGGAGAAAGGAGCAGTTAATGAATTAAACATTGAGATGTTCTATATGTCTGCATGGGTCCATTAGGCATGTTCATGACTTGAGTGCTAGGAAATTATAGTGTCCCTCTGCAGAGAAGACTGATTTAAAGAGAAAACATTGAATGATGTCAACTGAAAGGGCATTTTATTTTGCATCTTTCCAAGGTGTTTGAAAATCCTGTTCTCTCCTTCACATCATCGAACAGCTTCTAAACACTTAGGGTGTTATATTAAGTCATTCTCCATGATTGAGTACCATGTTTGCAACATTGGCCACTCAAAACTCCTGGGAGGCAACAATGTGAACTTTTTTATTAATGCTCAATGACCCAGGAATTCCTAGGATTGGAGAATGTGGCCTTGGAGCCATAATTACAAAATGAAAACATTCATTTTACAAGAACCTACAGAAAGTTGTTTCTCAAGAGTATTCCTGGTAAATCACA
This sequence comes from Darwinula stevensoni, assembly GCA_905338385.1. NCBI lineage: Eukaryota > Metazoa > Arthropoda > Ostracoda > Podocopida > Darwinulidae > Darwinula > Darwinula stevensoni. The sequence goes on from CAJPEV010001530.1 coordinate 2,440, forward strand.
TTGTCATTGTACTTCAAGAGCTTCCTGATTAAGCTGACCTATTTCATTCACTGTTGATACCTTACCCAAATCATTTAGGAGCTGCTTGATCTCAAGGAGGAAATACGTTTTTGAATCACTTCAGAAATATGTAGAATGAAATGCTCTTTCAGAGAACTTCATTGAAATTTTGATGTTTACATCAGCGTTCTAAATGTTCCCTATCGTTTCCCAGCTCCCTGTACACTTTGGTATGTGTGTACTCTTCATCTACTGGTTCAGATGACCCAACCATGAAGTTGAACCCCAAACCTACAAAATGAAAAAGGGAAATTGAAATTTTTTAAAAAAGTGACGGTTACTCACGTCAAGTTTTATTTAAGTCTGTAAAAAAGTATCAACAGTTACTGAAGTTGAAAACATGTTGGTTCATCTCGTCATAAATTTCGTCCTCGGGGAAATGTATGATATTGACTGATTTGCAATTTCACCCAGCTCAGAACCAGTATTTGATTTTAGGCTTTGGGAAATTAAAATGGAGACATTTCAATAAAGGCAAGATTGGGATACCAGCAGGGAAACAATAAAGCATACCTGTTTTCAATCCCTGTTTCACTATCACTAACAGAGTCTGAAATATTTGTGTGAGAATACAATGTTAATCCAGTTCACAGGCTTCAGAGTTCATAAATATGTTCCAAAATGTCCTGTTGGATTTCCATAGAATGAACATTAGATCTGTCACCCTAAGGCACTGACTAAAAAAATAAGTCAAGATGTGGAAATGGTTTCAGAGTTTGTAAAACCACATTCCACATGTGTTTTCACTTATACATGAAGTGGGTCAAACACGCCAAACCAAACCATACCCCTATCAGCTTTTCAACCTTTTTGGCCATGGTATGGTTAATCTAATCCATGCTAGCTCTTAAACTGGTATTAGTTATATGAAAAGTTGAACAGACATGGATAAGGGAAGCCTTTCTCCTTTTCAATTTCAAATTATATGTGGTTCACATGATCTAACATGTTCAGTACATCATGTATCAGTGAAAATGCTTTCTGGTCCAACTTCCAAGAGGTTGTGATATGTTTTCAGTTATGCGTCAGATCTCATTCTGCATCCCTTGCCAGGCATACGGCCAGTGTGGAGCAACATGAAACTCCCCCTATGGTCATGAATGGGACTCAAGTTGCTCGGTAGGTTCCCTTAATTTATTATTGTCTTGATAAGTTTGCCATAAACTTTTCAATTTACTGAGTGCTCTTTGAGATTATAGCATATGGTGTATGATGGCATCCTTCTCCCCCTTATTTGCTCAAAATGGCCAGACAAGCCATATTACAATCAGTGCTATGCATTTGGAAGCATGCTCATTTATCTTGTTAATCAGAAGAGTTGGACTCTTCACACTTAGCCATTGATATCCCAATTTCCTGGGCATTTTTCCATCTTTAAGGATTAATAATGCATTAAGATATGGAAGGTGGTCATTCTTCCATGAACAAAATACTAAGCATTCCTCTTTTTTCAGATTTGCTTTTGAGTCAGATACATTCAGAAACTCTCACTGAACCCTTCAAGTGATATTTTTATTTGCATCCCATGTTGCATGAAACTATGCAGAGCCAACATGCTACTTAGTTTTATTAATTTTCCATCAGGTTGAATAGGTTATCAAAGTAGGTAACCATGTAGCAAGCAATCAACCATTATTTCTAGAGCCCTTCTTTCTCTTGAGGAAAAAACATTCATGGTATGCTTTTGAGAGGTGCATTGCTTGTATTTTTAATGCCTCTGATTAATTTGACAAATTATAAATTTATCTTATTTAAATTGATGTTGGACTTTTCTCTACTTTCTTGCCAGGGTAGTGGCAAGTCGGAACAACAAGTACATAAATGGCACAGCCGTATTTGCAAATGTAGGTTGGCGCACTCACACTCTGATAAAGGGGCTCCTAGACGCTCTTCTAAAGTACCCAGAGTACCAAGAGGGATGGACGAAGAGGGGTGAAGGGTAGAGTGAACCGAACCCACGTACACCGTACGGACCCATTCTTTTACTAACAGAACGTTTATGAATAAGTCAGGTGTATTGAGTACCCCTCTATTATAATCAGGTTGATACAGGGCATTGCAAAAGAAAAAGTACATAAGAAATGTTCAGTATTTTTTTTGTGAGAGGAAGTACATCCTGGGATCATGAAAGGTTGACATTGCTTGGTAGAGTCATTTCATCAATTATTTCATACAAGCTTTGCATAATTTTGTTAATTGCCAGCTTGTCTATGATGTAGTTTTGCAAGTCAAGTATGAATGTGGAGTTGGTCTGTTAAATTCAGAAAGGGATGATATCCCTGCTGATGTCTTGCTTTTATGCCAGGAACACTGCTTATTTTGGATTCTTGGAGTTGTGTCAACCCAAGAAAGGAGAGACTGTTGTTGTCAATGCAGCTGCTGGGGCAGTTGGCAGTCTGGTGGGGCAAATTGCCAAAATCAAAGGTAATTTAATGGCTTTTGTAGCTAGCCATTAGAGGCCTCACAGCAAAGCCAGGAAGCTGCCTATGGTTCATTCAGTGACAGATGGTCTGCTCTTGGTAAAAAAAATCTGAAGGAATTGAATGGGAAAGACAAGCCCATTAAAATTCCAAACCATGGATCCCAAAATTATTTTATTACCAAAATCATGTGACACAAAATTCCCAGTCATGATGGAAATTGAAAATGGAATGAAAAATATCTCTGGATAGTGGTTTAAATTATTTGTGAAGAAACTTGAGTTCATACCAAGAAAGTTTAGCATGCTTAGTAATTTTTAGTTAGTTTTTTATATTTATAGTATATCTAGTGGTTTTTTAACCCTTTTAGTGTCAGAGTTGATGAGATTGACATTAAGAATTTAGTTTTAAAATGCTCAAGTCAAAGAGCTGGTACTAGAAGGGTTAAAGAAGTGCCTTTATACCATAAGTGGTATAAAGGCAGATGTTTCAGATAAAATGATTATTTCTTGGCTTACCCAGGAATCAATTCCCCATTTTTTCCATTGCAGAATGCCGGGTGATTGGGTATGCTGGGAGTGATGATAAAGTGGAGTGGCTGAAGGAACTGGGATTTGACCATGCTTATAATTACAAGACTGTTGATTTGGCTGCCTCACTTAAGGAAGCTGCACCAAATGGTATTGACTGCTTCTTTGACAATGTGAGACCAACCTCCTTTTCTAGCCATGATTTTCAGCAAAAATTGGCCCATGTCAATTTCTTGTAAATGTGGGATATGGATGTCTTAGTTTTCTAATGGGTTTTTAACAGGTTGGAGGGGAGATGACAGCTGTGATAATACAGCACATGAACACCTTTGGTCGTATGGCTATCTGTGGGTGTATCAGCAAGAAGGGTAATGATCCTGCAAAATGGCCAAAAGGTGAGAGACCTTTGTAAGGAGTTAATTCATCCTATGGGTTAACCAAGAAAATCCAACCTTCTAATAAAAATTTGCGATACTCTCTATTTTACAACTCTTCTGGCAACAATGAAGTAATAATTACATTTGTTTATGGTTTTTTTTCTTATTGTGCTTTCTTGCTGTGGTTGTCTTAAGTACTACTGTTTTGCTACTATATTTATTCATGTAAGTACATCATGAAAATGAATGCTTGACCTTTCTTAAGCCATTGACTATCTGCATGATGTATAAACACACCATGCCTTAACTCGCTATATATTAGCTTGATAACTGAATTTATATATTTCATTTAGAATTACCTCTGCAGTGTAGTTTGCTGCTAATAGAATTAAAAATTTCATGCAACATACATGTTGCTTGTTTTTTTTTTCTCAATTTCTTGTAGTGCACAGCATTTTTTTTTCTTATTTCTAGGCAGTAGTAATGGGTTACCTGATTGGGTTCTTTTGACTTGCTTTGGCCACTCACTGATTTGCTTTTATATTTGCAATATGGTAAAAAAAAAAAATTGTAATTCAATAGGTCAATTGGTCTCAAGGTGGAAATTAAACTTGACCCAAATTGATTGTTGAACTTGTTGCTGAATTGATATTTGTTGTTGATCAATGTTAGTTTTTTTACTTGTGATAATTAATGAGGAATGATCTGAAAACTGTCCTATGCTTGTGCAAAAATTAATGGGGGTCTATCAGATAAGAAGCACTGATAATCAGTTAGGTTTAAAGTAAAAAGAATTTCTCCATAAATAAAGTTTTAGTTACAATATTTTGGGGGGAAAAATGTTAAAATTCTCTTTTCATAGAATGGGCATGGTTCAAAAATTGTTTTTTTTTTACATGCATTATATTTGTTCCATTTTTTGCAACTGGAACTCAGTTCAGTGAAAAGAGGAATCTTTAATTGCTTTTGTTCTGTCATTTCAGTGCCCCAGTGGACTCCTGTTGTGTTGTTCAAGCAACTTCGCATTGAAGGGTTCATCGTCTTGCGTTGGATGGATCGATGGAATGAGGGAGTGCACCAGATGATTAAGTGGGTCAAGGAGGTAAGGAAATGTTTTTAAGAAATGCCTTAACATGGCTTTGATAAAATGAAATATCATATGTCCTCTTGGAACTTGGAACTTGGAACCATCAAAAAGAGAAGTACAAGTTGTGAACTTGGTGCTGAACATTTGGCACAAGGCTCTAGATCATTGTTTCCCAAATGGTGTGCCACAGCACACTGGTAACGGCACACACCAGTAATGCTTAGGTGTGCCATGAGATGTGAGAGTTGACGAAAAAAACTAAAATCCTAAAGCTAGAAAAACTTAATTCAAGAGGGAACACCATCTCTCAGTGGAAAACAAACTTAGAGATGCACTATCATGCCTCATATCAAGCTGCTGTGTTCAGTGAAGCAAGCACAAGTTTCCCATTGAAAGTAAGTAAATGGCTGGGTGTACCGTGGAAAGTTCAAGTGTCCTTATGTGTGCCACAAATAAAAAAAGATTGGGAACCACTGCTCTAGATACTTTCTGGTTTTTGTTAATTTGTTATCCTGTAGCCATATAGAGGATGTACTCCAGATGAACATTCTCTGAGACTTTTTGTTCTGCATGCAGCCTACAGACCACACTTTGAGCACCCTTGTCTTATCTACTTACTGCCAAAAAAAGTATGACCAAGAAGGGGTTTTGCAATTTTAATGAAACTTGATACATGAAATTCTACTAGTGTATTATGAAATCAATTGGAGTTTGAAGGGTATGGATATAAAATTCATAGGGAGAACTTGCCAAACTCACCCATTTTAATAGTAGCTATAGGGCTATACTAATCACCCAAAACAATAACCAAGAAGGATTCTATGGTGAAATGTTGTTGGAGAACTCTAAGATGTGTGAAAATTTGAGCAGAGTTTCAAAATCATGAGATGAGGCAATCCTGAGAATATTTGCTAAATGTCTGAGGAATTTGGAAAGTGGGCACACCAATGAAGGTGCCAATTTCCTCCTTTCTTCCCCTCAACCTACTTCTCTATCTAGAGCCTTTTTTCAGGGTCTAACTGAAAGGAAGTACCAAAAATAAATTTTTAAAGGCAATTTCAACAAGTAATTAAATGTCTGTCCTATAATCAGTCCGTTCTTTTATAGGGGAAGCTGAAGTATCGGGAGACAGTGACAACAGGATTCGAGAAAACCCCTGAGGCATTTGTGGGTATGCTAAAGGGGGAAAACATTGGGAAGGCCATTGTGAAGGTGAACTTCCAGGGGTGTGAATAGGTCCTCCAATCAGCATTGCTCATATCAAACATCAATGTTATGAGGTTTTGTGTTATATTGATTGTAGCTTTAAGTTACATCATTTTGGTTCCATGCTTTTGCATCAATCAAGCAGTCAATTTCATAAACTTTTTTATTGGAGAATGACTTGTGTTGTATGGCATGAATATGGAATTGATCAGAAGCTAAGATTCTCTTTGTTAAATTTCAATAGTGAATATAATAGACTTCTAATTGAGACAACCAAAAGTGTCTTTGGATGAGACAAGCCTAACATTAACCCTCAAATGTAGATATATGTCACGGGCAACCCATATACAAGTACAATTCCTAAATCTTTGAAATGACATGATTTGAACTCATGTGTCGATGGACTTGACATCTGGAGAGAATTGAAGCTACTTAAGTTTTCTTGTTTCATTTCATGACATGACTTTAGGTGGCTATTTGTCACTGATCCCTGGGGCCATATTCCTGGCTAAGGACAGATTTGATGCCTGTCCCTGGGATTATTATCTTGACATTATAGGCTTCTTTGATAGTAGCAGGAAGTCATTATACAGCAGGAAATTGAATTCTCTTTCATTCATATTTATCATATTTACTCGTGTATCAGGCACATTTGTTTGGCATATTTTATTAGTGTTCTATGAGGGGGGTGTGTCATATACTGGGGGGGGGGAAAATTATATTTTTCAAGAAAAGTTTTTTTTCACCATACCTATGACTCATTTGTCACTTATTGAGATGGAAACAGTGTCTGTATTCAGTCAGAACAGTGGGAAATATAATAGTTATAAAACAGTAAACAGGGAATGGCTGCGTCGATTCGCAGACTTCATTCGGTATCAGAATCGGAATCTGAGTTGTCTGACAGTGTAGAAAATTGATTCGCAGAGCTCTCATCCTCTGAGGGGCTATTCCAGAGACAATCATTTCTCATTGAAAATTTTGAACTACTGAGATTTTCCAGCAAAGAGAAAATCCAACTTGATTCATGAATCTCTCTGTTCATCTTGTGTCTCGATAACCTAATTTTGCACATAGACTGTCCTTTTGAGACCAAAAACCGGCAAAGAGTGCCAGAATGAAGCAAAATGTTTACATGGTATGCTTCAAGGATTTTACTACAGAATTACAGACTCACACTTTTATGTATTTGGCCACTTCATTCTTGATTACCAGAAATGATCCCTTTTCCCCATGAAAGGCCATGAAATTCTTTTAAGCCCAGCTCAATTTCACTTTCACCTCGACCTGCTTCTGTATACAGCTTTCCTCGATGTCATACTTTCGACCTAGTGCATGGATGCCCAACTCCTTTGCTTCCTGAATCACATTGATTTCTATGCTGCTACGTAACTTCACCACACATTTCAAACAATTTTCATGGATGATAAAACAAACATTAGGGATACTGTGCCCTCCCTTGATAAAGGTCAGGACAGTAAATAAGAAACTAGGTTCAACCGACCTCACGATCGGCTTTACTCCCTACTCATCTCCCATTGTCCTACACTTTTCGTTATGAAATAAGGGGTGTGCCTTATACATGGGAATTTTTTTTCACATGAATCTGGACTTAAAAAGGTGGGGTGCATCTTATGCACAGTGGTGCACTATACTCGAATAAATACAGTATTTCAGATTCGACAAAATTGTGTACATGAATTGTGTGAAAGGACCATTCCTGTACTCCTTAAGCTTGCTGCAGCTTATCAGGCATCTCAAGCCTCATGCTGACAAGCTGCTGTTGCTACTTTTGTACAATTGATGGCAAAATACTGTAGGCTATTTGTCTTATTTGATGTATACGTCCAGCCCGGCTTGGAAGTGGATGACATTCGTGAAATTCAGTTTAATTAATGTTTCCATGTATTTCTCAACTGCAGCAAATGCATCCATAGGTTATTTGTTAAAAAAAAAAAGGCTCATAGTGATGGCAATGAATGTTTCATAAGCCATCAATTGTGGCACCAACACAACCGTTGCACATGCCCTCAACTTTGAAAGAGCCGGTGAAAGAGGTTTATGCACAGTTTTGTTTCTTGTTTTGGTATTGGCATTTTACTCAATCTTCATTAAATTTAAAATGAATTGGAGGCCTACATTGTTGCCATCTTGCTGTAATTGACCTACCCCATCTTCTTGCAGATAATTTTTGCTGTCCTTGGCCAATCCTGCTATTTAGATTTTAGGCCTGCTTGCATCTTTTTTTTACACTGATAAAGCCTCTTGAAGATGCCTATTCGTGCCAAGAAATGGATCCTCCTCAATGAGTTTGTTGGGGAGCCAAAACCATCTGACTTCAAACTGGAGGAAGAAGATGTGCTAGGGGAGAACATTGGGGAACTCCAGCCTGGAGGTGAGTCTTCGCAGTCTCATGATTTTTGCTTATTGGTGGAAAAGTGAGACTATCAAAAGTGCCTTTAGAATGAAACCCTGCTTGATATTAGTCCTTGAATGCATGTCAATTCCAGTTGGCACATTTTGTGTTGGCTATGCATATGGTTTATAGAAAGGTAGGATATGCATCTATCAGAAGCTTTATCATTGCAGCTTCTCATTCCAGCTGCATACAATTTGGAACATGCCATTTTATTTGTATAGTGTGACCATCAAACTAGAGATTATCGCCATATGCACAATTCTCACTTATCTCTATGATCCCAAAATGCAGTCTGAGTGTACACTTCCCTTGGGTGTTGGATTGTGTGCATACTACCCTTAATTATTCCTAATAGCAACTATATTTGGAAATGTATAGTATATCGGATGTAGCTTTGTCATAATTGGCAGGCTATATAAATATCACTGAAGTTTTTTTCTCTCTATTCCTATAGTTTTCAATTTCTGCACTTTATTAGTCATATTCCATAGTTTACAACAACAACTCATGGGAACCATTTGAGTGCTGTATATAAAGAATAAAGACAGGATGAGATTTTCTTTTCCACTTTTACAGTATAAGAGTGAACTCCTATTACCATAATTCTTTTCATTTTGAGAATTTATGGCATACTTATCAAGTTAATATGTCAATGTGTCAATAGTCAAAGTCAATGTGTTAATAATGAATTATTATATTTTTTGTGGTTTTATATGTTGTTTCATTTTATGCCATTCTGTTTTGCAGAATTTGTGATACAGGCTGAGTACATCAGTGTTGATCCATACCTGAGGTAAGTATAAGTATTTCTATAAGCTTCATTCTGGAAAGCAGGAAAAAATGCAGCAGTATTGTACATATTTACATATGCCTGGACAAGTGTGTTGCTCATGTGCAATGCATTTTGATATATGTATGTTATCCTTACATTTAAATGTATAATGCTAAAAAATGAATTGGAATCGGAAGTAAAGTTTGAAGTTAATAATTCCTGAACCAACATAATGGAATTGAGCTGTTATTCAAAATGGAATGTCTGGAATTTTGACATTACAGTACTTTGTTCATATGAATCCTTCTTCCATAGAGATACACAAATCCAAAGGGTGGATACCCATAAAGAAAGTTCAGCCCCTGATTGTAAGAGAATCTAGAAGTCCTGATGAAGTTTTCCTCACTAGAAATTATCCACCACACAACTAGATCCAGCCTTCATGAACTAAATTGCATGTTCACTGACCCTCCCCCCCAGAGGTGCTTTGAGTTGGCATATGAAGGTATTTATGATTAATTTCTTCCCTTTTTGGAGAATTTCAGTATGTCAGTTGTTGTTTCATATCCTGTTGAGGAAAAAAAAAAGAGAAATCGTGTGAAGCATTCATGAGGTTTCTCAAAAGTCCATGCATACAATTTGCAATATTGATTCATTTTCAGGTTTTTAGGCTTTAGGTTTTCATAAATCAAGTTGTAAAAGTGCATTGGGTGCATCTGTGTTTTAGAGTGAGTTTGGAGCGACATGGAACTCCTCCTATGGTCATGAATGGGACTCAAGTTGCACGGTATGTTCTGTGTGCTATTATGATGAGAAAGTGTATACTGCCAGCTAATTATTTAGCCTACATTCATTAATTGGTTCAATGCATTTCAAGATTCAAGTACTGGGCATATTAAAGCTACTATATCCACCATCTCATTGTCATAACAGTTGAAGAAGCAGTATTGCTGAGAGTATTGCATTGTATTGTAGAGCACAGAGAAGTATGAGTATTTCTCTCTTTTCCATTCTTTGCTTAATGATTAAAATAAGTATTCAGAAATCATGTAAGTATAACTGAACTCTCATGTTTCATACCAGTACCCAAATTGGCCATTGTTGACTGACTGCTAGATTAATCAGGAATCTAAAAATCTTTCATCAATATTAAAAGACTATAAATGGCCATTAAGGTTTTAATCATCTTCAGTTTTCTTCATTTTGCTTTTTCACTCCTGATAATTTTGCAATCTTCTCATTCAGGGACAGTATATGTATTGGTTTTCAAGTATGGAAAAAAAGGGGTCAATATGACAAGGAAAATCAAATGGAACAGTCTCCCCAGATGCTGGGCTTTTGAGATATGCATATCCAATATGAGGAACATAAAATATAACAGTCCCCTTCATGAGAGCAAGAGCTTGGTCATTTGCTTCATGAATGTCACTCAATTCCAGACATGTAAGGGTGAATTAATATGTGCACAGGGACAATCAGTAGCATTTTTTGGGATTGGTTAATGTTATGACATGAGATCCTAATTCTGAGAGGATGAGTTAGTAGTACTAGTGAAGATCTGTTACAATAGCAGAGTGAAGAGTTCTCCTAACAGTTGCTTAATACAAATCACAAAGAATGAAAATGTTGAACTCTGTCACTCTCTCTTTCCAGTGACTCTCAAAGTAACCTGATCTTCTAATTTCGTGTTTGATTTCAATCCCACTCTTGGCTTGGCAAACCTATGTTGCACTCATAAAGGGATGCCCTGAAAATGTATCCCCCCAAAATATCCTCAAAAATTCAGTCTGGTGTGTCCCATTTTGAGAGAAGTAGATATGAAAGACATGATGGGTTTTCCATTTGTACCCTATGAGATATGAAACTGAAAACCTCATATGCAAATAGGTTTTATTTGCTAAACTTTTCATCAGACCAAAGAGGCTAATGAAGTTGCTGAAGCATGTAATGTGCTTTTGCTACAATTCGTGAAGCACTTTGTTAATTTAAGGAAGATAATAAAGTTTCTGGTATATCTTGTTATGTGTGCATTAATTCAGTCCTGCCAGTGATGAGCACATGATGACTTCAGTTCACTGAACTTTTGATGAATATTCTGTGCTCTCTTGTCAGGGTGAGACTGAGTCGAAACAACAAGTACATAAATGGCACGGCCGTGGTTGCAAATGTTGGATGGCGTACGCACACACTGATCACACCAGAGACCCTGCGAGAAAACTTCACTGGTCTTGTGATTCTCCCCTCCTGCTTCTCTCCACTACCCATCTCACTTGCCTTGGGCACCTGTGGCATGCCTGGGTAAGACCTTCATTGCCTCCATGTCCAGGATAGACTGGCCCACAAATGGATATGTAGAAAATACAGCTCTCTATCATTTTTGCAATATTTTTCAAGATTCAACTGGAATATTAATAATTTCAGACTTATTCCTTTAAAACTATGAAGTGACATTTGAAGTCCACTTTCTTCTTTTCAAATGAGCTCTTGGTTATGACCCTTCAGGCCAAGTAGACAAAGATCTTTGAATTTTTTAATTGCGCTGTTGCTTGACTGACATCATTTATGCTCTAGAAATACTGCATACTTTGGATTCTTGGAGTTGTGCCAGCCAAAGAAAGGCGAGACAGTTGTAGTCAATGCAGCTGCTGGAGCAGTTGGCAGCCTGGTGGGACAGATTGCCAAAATCAAAGGTATTTCTTGTCTTCTAATGGTTTTCCTAACTATATTCAGAAGCTTCATATGACACAACAGGGAACTCATAAGCAGCCTCTTTGTTTTTCTACTTTTCAGTTGATATGCCATGGTTTCATTGGCTTATTGTCATTAGCTGTGCTTCTCTTCACATTCTAAAGATCATGAAACAATGGATTCAAATAGAAAAAAGATTCCATCTTTAGTTTTTCACCAACTTCATATGTCTTTCCAAAACATTTTCTGCATAAATCTTGATGCAAATATTGGGAAATATGTTGTACCACTTGCCTTTTTGGGGATCTCATAGGCCTATGACAAAACTTAGTGAGAGCGTGAAGGATGAAGACTTAAATGTGCTTCTGTTGGAGAATCCTGTATTCCATCAATGAGAGACTGGCACATATCCTGGAAAACATGACCATGGAGATGGTGAGATGCACTAAGATGACTGCTGCCTCTCACTTGTCATCTTGGTTTCTAAGGCAGCTACTGAATTTCTTGTTGCTGGGGGCTCTTCATAGTTTTCAGGATAATGAGTACTTTGCAACTTACCAAATTGATCCTGTAATTCCAGTTGTGCCTTTACATTATGCTCATGCTTGACCCTTTCGGTACAGAGTTTGGAAGTCATTATCGTAATCCATGGACTGAGTTAGTTTTGCGGAAGATGTACAATGTGGATACCAGTCCAAAAGGCACAGCCTACTATAAACGTGTATACGCGTTCACAGTATGTAAAGGGTTAAGGCAGTGTTCAGCATAAACATATTTTTAAAGTGAGGATTGAGGTTACTTTTATTTCACCCATAGAATGTCGTGTGATTGGGTATGCTGGAAGTGATGATAAGGTGGAGTGGCTGAAGGAACTGGGGTTTGACCATGCATATAATTACAAGACTGTTGATTTGGCTGCATCGCTCAAGGAAGCTGCCCCAAATGGTGTTGATTGTTTCTTTGACAATGTGAGACTACTGTTTTTACTCACCAAGCTGTTTAATGGACCTCCTATGCTGTTTTCTTGCCAATGTTGAATGACCATCATGCCATGGCTGTGACTTTGATAGGTTGGAGGGGAGATGACTGCTGTGATAATGCAGCACATGAATACCTTTGGTCGTATGGCTATCTGTGGAAGTATCAGTGGTTATAATGATGACCGTGCAAATATGCCAAAAGGTGAGAGGCATACTTGTTCTTTTATGACTTTACCTTCTTGGGTCTTGCAAAAAATCTAAAATTACTAATCATTCTTGGAAATGAAGTAAAGTCAGTGTTGCAGTGATTAACATATGCATCTGACTTGTGTTAGCATGGTGCATCATAAAGTTGAATTGTTATTTCCAGAAAAAAATTGCCTATTGGATTTTTTCTGTTTTTTTTTTTGTTGTTGACATCTCTGGATGATAGTTTGTAATACTTGTGTGCATAATGGGAGTAATATCTAACCTTAATTAATAAAATTTTGTTAAAAGATGCATTTATTGAACTGAACAGTCTGATTTATCCATAACTTATTCTACTGTGAGTTAAGGCCTTGGGCTTGAAAGAGACCCATCTGTAGATGTTTCAATTGTCTCCAATTTGAGTGCTCAGAATCGGTATATTTATCTCTTGATTGCAATGGAAAACCTAGTGGAATGAAGTTTAATGGAGAAATGGAATGTTTTAGTGGCTTTTCTAAATTACATTATTGCAGTGCCTCAGTGGACTCCAGTTGTGCTGTTTAAGCAACTTCGCATCGAAGGCTTCATCGTTTTGCGTTGGATGGATCGATGGAATGAAGGAGTGCAACAGATGGCAGAATGGGTCAAGGAGGTAATGCGAAGTGATTTTGTATTTTCTTAGCTGAATTTAAATGTGTGGTATAGACATAGTCTCATAGGGATTAGGAAGCTATTCATCAACAGAGAACATGTTTCAACAAGCAAATGAAATCTGTACAGTATTTATGTAATTTATTGAATTGAACCTTAACCCTTTGAGCCCTCAGTTCCTGAGCAATTTTGAGCCTTCTGCCTGAGCTCCTGGGCCAAAATTTGCTAATAATGGGTATACAATGTTTGTGCAAATATCATAGTTGTAATAAAAGAAATGAGATTGATGCTTTGCATGCAAAATGACGTACCTTCATTTTAACGCCAGAATTCTTTCTTTGTGTGCCAATCAGGCAATACGTCATTTCTCTCTACCACCGGTAAAGCGGTGGTGAGGGCTCAAAGGGTTAATGAATTTTTGTGTGAGGGCATATTTTTGTTAACTGCAGAAGTCTGCAACTCAGATTCTTTTCATTGGTGGCTGTTAGAATATTTACCTATGTAGTGTATGTTAGTTTTATTTGCACTTGATGTTTCTTTCAAATTTAACGCTAAGTTAAGAGAGACTCGGAATTCTGCCACATCAGGAGATGGATTGAGCATTCCTTGACTACTTGCCTCTGATCCTTTTCTGTTATTCCCTTTGTTAATCCTTTTGCTCCCTTTTTGATGTCCTGTCATTCTGGAACTTTAAATGAATGAGTCTTTCATGATCAGCACATCAAGTCTGAATGATCCTTAAGTATTAAGTTAAGTATTAAGGAAGCATACAAGCTATATTTGTAGCTGATCAACAAAGAAGTTTCATCAACTGCAATTAAAATTTCTCTGACTACCATGAAATGGTCATATATTTCACCTCTACAGGAGCAACCTCTAAAACCCCTTATGCACAAAGCAATGAATTTGGTAAATGTTAACTTCTTTTACAGTTTGAACATTTAGGTAAATGTAGCTAATACCACTCAGTGACCACACAATAAAAATTGCTAGCCAATGCTTGTTCAGGCAAGAAATTCTGAATCACTTGGGGAATTGTAACTGGAATATGTCTGTAAATGTAAAAAGAACGTTTTTTTAATTTGGTTTAATTTTTTCATCTGGGTTGCTTTCCCAATATGCATGTCCTGTTCTATTCCTATAGGGACAATTGAAGTATCGTGAGACAGTGACAACAGGGTTTGAGAAAACCCCTGAGGCTTTCATAGGCATGCTCAAGGGAGAAAACACTGGGAAGGCTGTTGTGAAGGTGAATTTGCAGGGATGTGATTAGCATCTGAGCTTGCCATATCAAAATTTTATCAACACGTATCAAGCATCTCGTACATTTTCAGGGGCCATATTGTCTTGAAATTGCCTGCTTTATTTTGTTATCTGATTTTTATGGGCTGCATGATTTTTAAGTTTAGTGCAACTTCATCCTGATGGTTGCACTTTTTCAAGTGGTTTATATTTCATGAAGGTGCTGCTTTGATATATTTTTAATTAATTGTTTATCTTGAATGAATAAATATGGAATATGCTGCTTATAATGTTTTTTTTTGTTGCTGTGTGAGGTATGAGTGAATGGAAATGGTAAAAATGTGTCTTTTCATTTCCTTTGGAATGAGATTGTTATACCGGGTCTCTGCAAGAAGGATGCTATATTTTGTTTAATTCATATATTACAAAGTATTTTATCCTTTGTGAAGGTAATGATGTATCTACAACACCTCATTATTTTCACAGAAGTTTTATTCAAGTTAAAACTTTCTCAGTAGGTTTATATGGAAATATTTTTTGTGATTGTGTTTACAATGCTTTGAAGGACATTCTCTGGTGTATTATCAGAATATTTCCTGTCGACATGACCATTCAAATTGTCTAGCATCTCCAGTATCTTCACATTTCTTTACTAGTCTCTTTATTGCATATCTGCTTCGGGCTTCCCTTGCTCTAAATTCTGCTTTAAAAGCCCTGAGGTAATACTCTATATTGAAATAAATTGAGCAATAAATATAGGCTGAGCACATTGACTAAAAGTTCAGAAAAAACTCTACAGGTAACACAATACAATTGGTCAATTCTCAAAGCCTTAACTAAAGTAACTTGTCCTATATGAATTTGCAAAAATCCTGTTTAGGAGACCCTCAGTAATTCACTAATGATCCCAAGGGCCATACTTTTGGCACAGGACAGGCTTGATGCATGTCCCTGGGACAAGTGCCTCTACTTTCTCTGCCACTCATGTAAACATTTTGATTTTAATTGCTTTCTTCCTTATTGATGGATTCAAACTTGTGGTTTGTGCTCCAAATGGAGTGATGGGAACTAAGCAACAGCTTTGACCCATTGTTTGCTCTCTCCTCTTGGATCAGATCCAACATTTGTCATAGCATTATGAAAGATGAAACATAAAGGGTTTAAAACTATGCTTTGCTCCTTTCACGTTTGCCTCAAATATTAAAAAAGTCAGTTTGAGACATACTGTGGGATTCTCCCAGTAACTCTAGAGCAGGGGTGTGTGAACTTTTTAGCCTGCAGGATGCTGCCACATACTGTATCCAACTCGGGTTGAAGTATGCCCACCTCTTCTTTAGAGCATGCTTGCAGGACATCTTTGTCATTGATGTTAAAACATGCCTTGTATCTTTTTGAGGGGTGGGGGGATCTGTCCATAGCTTGAGAGTGTGGATAATTATCCTAACCCTTTAATACATTATTTTTTCTTTTTCGATGAAGAAAATCTGGTAGGTTTCACTTACCTCCTAGAACATGGGAAAAGTGGAAAAAAAAAATTTCCCTTGAATTTGTAAGCAGTAGGTGCAAAAATGTTATTGTTGCTCATGTGTTACAAATGGCATTTATAGCTTTCTAAACCATGCTGCATGGCTGCTAGACAGCTCAATCTGTCCATCCATCAACATTCGTACATACCTCAACGCAAAAGAAAGTGTAAAAATGTGGTTGAGCCTGGACACTGGATTACTGTAAAGTTGAAAATAATTCCACCAAAAACATCAATCTGTCACATGATGAAGCCAGGTGTTTTTAATTTGCTTGCCACCAGGAGTGTATCACACCTAGTGACTGCATGGTTGCTAGGTATAAGGACTGGACTGTTTCACATCTGCTACAAACAGATTTACCTCAGAACTTGCTACCTATTCATTATAAAAATGTTCATTTGGTATGTGGCATGTCTGCTACATCATGCATTAAAGGGTTAAAATATGGGATGAAAAAGTTGAATTCAGATTTCTTTTCCTTGACAGTATCAGATCAGTAAATGCATTCAATGCAAAGGCACTGGTGGATGGGATTTTATTTGATACATTCATGTTACTTCATCTTCCTGCAAGCAGTCCATCATTCAAAACTTGTATGTTAAAAAAAAATGATTACCAATGCTGTACATCCTGCTAGTAAGAGCCCGATTTCATCATGCCTTTGAACAAAAGTTTTTTTTAAATTGAATTAAAAGGTAGGAGGAAGTTCATGTCCAACCTAGAGATCCCAGGGAATGCTCTTGACACTACTACTGCACTATCTTGAAAAATAATTAGCAACTTTTTTTTAGAATATTATCTCCATCCAGAATTGTATAGATACATGTTTTTCTATGCATGACATCTCATATGAATCAGAAGATCTTTGCCAAGGTTTAGCATTTTACCCTGTACTTCAAATGTGAATACTTTTTATAATTGGAGAATCAGAAATCTCTGTGGACAAGCAATCTACAGACTGCTTCTCACAGAGAAGTCCTTTTAGTGTGCTCAAAAGATGGCTGAGACAGTTCATGATGAAAATCATTTTTGCAGTGCCTTGCACTTATATTAAAAGGTGCCATTTTCTATGATGAGGTGTTCATCTTCTCTACTGGATCCCATGATTTTTTAAATTTAGAATTATGAATCATTATGCAGCAAAAAACTGCTAAGATAATTAGGCTTGAGGCTAGCAGAAAAGAAAAAAGAAGGCAACAAAAATGAAAAGCAAGCATGAAAACATATGAAAATAGCTATCAAAGACAAATGTCTCTGCTGTCACCACCCATCACCTGCAATTGTGTTTGAATGATGAAAAACTGATGTATCTGGAAAGAAGCAGTGTGAAGTTTGCTGCTCTTATCAATACTTCAGTTTTTTTTAAGTTGCATATGAAAATCCAAGAGATATTATTTTAAACATGACTGAAGTCTTCCTTACTCATCTGAGATGTGTAGAAAAACACCGGGTTCACATATTGGATGTCAATGCTTAAAAAAAAGTAAAGCCACTTCTTTGTTTTTCCCCAGAAAAGTGTTGTGTTGTGTGAAAGTGGACTTTTTGGCCTCTTTGTAGATGAATGGCTTGGGCATAAGATGAGTAATGTCTAAATGAGATGCAGAGAATAAAAGAGAAGCTGCAGGAGAAGGAGGCAGATGCCTGGGCTGAGGAAGAACGGAAACGGCTGGCAACCAGTGAAGCCTACTTCAGGTATATCTTTACTTATAGGTTCATTGGTAGCAAATCAGTGGGACCACATAGTGTTGATTGAAGATTAACAGAAATCTCTTGTGGGTCTTTCACTGTTTGCAGTTTGTCTCATAATAAATGTAGTGGTTTTCAGTCAATATTTAAACAAAACTGCCCTTTGCCTGTTTTCCTCTAAAATCTCCAATGAATGCAATTATTTATGCTGACAGACAGTGGAAAAATTCCAGAGCCAAGAGAGTGTTATTGTCTGCCAATGTTGATGGCACTTTTCAAGTTTCAGATAGCAAAAATTGAAGACTCTGATGGTAGTGATACACATGTAGGAGATTTTGCTTGGTTTGAGACAATGTTACAGAGTATTCTCTTTTCATTAGCCAAGAGAGTGCTCCAGAGTAGGCAGCATAGGAAGCAGAGATATGGAATATCAATTCAGGACTTTGTGACAATAAAATTTTGCCTAAAAAGTCACTAAATTTGTTTCATTGCAGTTTTAATAAGTGCGTAACACATGAATAACAATTGCAGAGGCTGAAGGGGTCAGTGATGAAATCTGTGCAATAGAGCATCTATTACTTCTCTTGACTGTAAATCAGTGCCTTAGAGTATTAACTTAAAAATAAATAGGTGTTAGTCTTTTCATTGCACTGCAAACCATCTTATCCCCCCCTCCTGAATTGAAGGAAACGAGTGGTGGAAGCCAGTGAGGAGATTCGAGACCTGGAGGCAAGGCTAAGGGCAGCTTATGTGCAGAAAGAGCTTGCAGCTCAACAGGCTGAACGCCAACTTCGCACGCAGCTTCTCAAGGTCTGCCTCTTCTAGAGTACTTTTTTTTATAAGCCAATAGCATATTAGCCAATAAAATGGTATTAAAATAAAAAATTTATGGGCTATAGAGGTCCTGACTTAGCCAACCACTGCCACAGAATAGGGAAAACAGCAAGCCATCTGGTTTGACTTGTATCATCTGCACTATAGCTTTCATTTCCTGCTAGAGAACCATGCAGGGATCCAGTATTGGTTTTGACCATACATGTGCCTTGTTTCTCTCCTTGGACAGCTTGATTGGCTCTTGGCATACACTTGCAGCTCAAGAAAGCTCATTCAAATTGTTCCATGTCTTTTGACATTCTACTGGAAGAAAATTGCCTTATTAGAAAGAACAATAGCAGGATAATTTCACTCCATGTGGAACCTGAAGGAACCAACCACCTACTCATGCCTTGTGCATTGCTATTGCCAGGGCCCCAAAGAAAATCCACCCAGTTTTTATCACAACTCCAGGCATAGAAAGATGTACTGCTCAATGTCCTGATATTAATGGATGGTATTCTTACATTTCAATAAAAATCGTTAGATTCTGAGAATTTCATACTTTCCAATGATGGTAAATTCTGCATATCTCTTTTCTCATTGGTCAAGTGGGTCATTTTTTTTTAAAGTCAAGTATCAAATCATATAATAAGCAAAGCACATCTTTCCGTAATTCAGACAAAACAGTGAACATAAGGGTGAAAGTTTTAAAGGAGAATTGATATTCAGGTGAGATTTGATGCTGTATGAAAATTACGATAGAGGGAGAAAGAGAATCTCCGTTCTCTTCTCCTCCGATTCAACTTCCTCCTTCTCAACTTCCGTCTCGTTGTTTCCGTCCGTTTCTCCTCTCTCCTCTACTGCGAGTTTTTCTTGGAACTTTTCGTTTACTATCGTTTCTAGGAGCAGGAGAGACAACAGCAGGAGGAAGAACGTTACAGGGAACAGATGATGGTGGATGCTGCCATGCGCAAGATCCAGGAGGAAGACATGATGTGAGTTCTGTACTTAAGTGTGTATTCAAGCTATTTTGCTGTTCTCAAAACTACCAATCCCATAAAACTGAAATTCAAGAATAGGACAGTCTTGTGGCATTGTATAATAAAAACAGCCAGAATTGTTTATGTGAGATAAAATATTGGCATTTGAGGCTTGCAGGGAAGAAAGTGCTTGTCATAGAATAGGAAAAATGTTCCATATTTTGATTTTGATAAAAGAAAATGGCAATATAATGGGGTTCAAGTGAATGGGCAGTTGGTCTTGTGGGCTTTCCATAGGAGGAACAGGCAATTGCAGTTTTTATGAAAGGAACTGATGATGTTGTGTATGCATGGAAAATGCAGAGCTATATGAGAAGGGAACACTTACAGGGATCTGGAGATGGCCCGACAGAAGCAGAAAGAGCTGATGCAGGCCCTCCTTATGAAGAAGTAACACTCCGTCCTCACCGACTTCTCTGTCCGACTCGATGAACGACTCCTCCTTTCCAAACAGGGGTGGGTAATACAAAACGAAAGAAGCAAAAACAAAGGATGAGAAAGTAATGAATCTATTTAGACTAAATCTTTCAGCGATAATGAATGTTTCTGGTCAAAGGATTTTATGCTGTTAGTGTGAAATTGTGGTAAAATCAGGAACAATAATGAAATTATGGAATAAAGTGTTCAATATCAATATCAAGTGTTATTTCAGAATAGCTGAAATATATTGGGAAGGGAAGGTTTTGGTCTACAATGCAGCTCAAAAGCTGTATTGTAGTCACTAAGAGAATCTCACACAATTTATGAATCATTTGCTCTACATTTTGATTGAGAATTTGCACCCAAAGTAGTTTGCTTTCCAGAATTAACATATTCACTTCTTTTCAAAAAGTAGTTCATCTAGAACTAATCTTTGAGTCAAACTCAAAGCCCTGAAAAAAAAGGCTTGAGGAGTTCCTGAATTCTCCTTGAGTTTTACCATTTTTCTAATGGAAAAATATTACATTTTCTGCCTAAATAATAACTCTTCACTCTAGTAAGTGTTGTTTCAGAAAATAGTAGAAACATGTACATACTTCAATAGTATCTGAGCTTGACATTATCTGAAAAGCAGTTTTTTTATTTATTTTTTTTTTTGGGGGGGGGGGGGGTTTGGAAGTAGCTGGCAATTGAGAATTCTTTATTGTCTTATTCAAATCTCAGAATGCATCAGGAGGAACTGAGTTTTTATAGAGCTTTTGTATGTAACTTACATTGTTGAACTCAAAACATTGTGAATGTCTCATCATGCAGACTGAAGGTTTTCAGCCATATTCATGCTTTTGTTTTAACTCGTTTAAAATTCCAGAATCAATTTTTCTTGGTTGACTGGCTATTGGTGATCTGTTCTCTATTGGACAGCTGTCAATGACTGATTTCAAACCAAGAGGGCTTAGGAAGCTACCTCAGCCTATTTAATATGGCTTTCCTGATAAAATGCATAAATGACACCATTGCAGCTTGCTAAGTGTTGGAAGCCATTTTACTGGAAGTGAGGGTACTTTTAAAATAGCTTTTGGACTCGTATTGCTTCATGAAAATGCTGTCAAAGTTGCTAATTTCTTTTTTTGCCGATTACCAGTGACAAATTCTTTTATCCTGGCATTTTACTGTTCCTGATTCAGACGCAGGCAGGAATATATAAAGATGCGAGAGGAACGTGAGCGATCGGAGGCTGAGAAGAAGAGAGTCAAAGATGAAAAGCAGGAGGTTGCTTACCAGCAACTCAAGGAGAAGATCGAGGCTGAACAGGTAGCTTCTCTTACCATTTGTTAGATTTCATAGAGAAATGAAATTATCAGAATGAGGTTTTGCTTTGTGTACATTGACTTTGTACATTGACATTGTACATTGGTGGCTGTGTTCATCATGGAATGAAGTGCTTTGTAAATATGAAAGTGAAGCAGCCTGGAATTATAGTGATGCTTTAGTGGAAATCAATATGGATACTGTTCCTTTGATAGAAGTGAAAAGAAAAGCAAGAAATTGATGAAGAGATATGTATAATGTAGCGAGCAAGAGAGGAATGGGAGGCAGTGATGGAGGTGCTGTGGGAGGAGGAACGACGAGAGAAGGAGCGAGAAATGTGGGAGGAGAGAGAAAGGGAAATGGAGGAGCAGAGGAAGGCCATCAAGGAGAATTACCTCCTCCAGTTGCGTCTCCGTGAGGAACAAAGGGAGCGAGAGAAGGATGAGGAACGCCTTATGCGCATCCAGGTCTGCTCTATTATCCTTTTGCTTGCACACTACATTTTGGATCCTCTGTTGCTGGTTCAACAGGATATTTCTATAAGTGTTTGAAATTATTGAAATTCAGTCGTTCTTCGGCCAGCTGAGCGGCAGGGGTGATGATTTTTCTGCCTAGTGCATGGAGGAATACTTCTTCATTGTGAGGCAGGAGTGGCTGAAGAGACAGGCTGAGCTACTTGCTGAGGAGGAAAGGTTTGTCCCCACCCATTATGTTTTGCTTTCTTCGTTTTTGTTTCCTACTCTTTCATTACAATCTATTTAGACTAAATCTTTCAGCAATAATGAATGTTTCTGGTCAAAGGATTTTATGCTGTTGGTGTGAAATTGCAGTAAAATCAGGAACAATAATGAAATTATTATTAGAATAAAGTGAAACTTCAAGTGTTATTTCAGAATAGCTGAAATATATTGGGGAAGGTTTTGGTCTACAATGCAGCTCAAAAGCTGTATAGTAGTCACTAAGAGAATCTCACACAATTTATGAATCATTTGCTCTACATTTTGATTGAGAATTTGCACCCAAAGTAGTTTGCTTTCCAGAATTAACATATTCACTTCTTTTCGAAGAGTAGTTCATCTAGAACTAATCTTTGAGTCAAACTCAAAGCCCTGATAAAAAAAGGCTTGAGGAGTTCCTGAATTCTCCTTGAGTTTTACCATTTTTCTAATGAAAAAGTATTACATTTTCTGCCCAAATAAGAACTCTTCACTCTAGTAAGTGTTGTTTCAGAAAATAGTAGAAATATGTACATACTTCAATAGTATCTGAGCTTGACATTATATAAAAAGCAGTTTTTTTTATTTTTTTTTTTTGGGAGGGGGGGGGTTTGGAAGTTGCTGGCAATTGAGAATTCTTCATTGTCTTATTCAAATCTCAGAATGCATTAGGAGGAACTGAGTTTTTATAGAGCTTTTGTATGTAACATACATTGTTGAACTCAAAACATTGTGAATGTCTCATCATGCAGACTGAAGGTTTTCAGCCATAGTCATGCTTTTGTTTTAAACTTGTTTAAAATTCCAGAATCCAATTTTTTTGGTTGGCTGGCTATTGGTGATCTATTCTTTATTGGACAGCTGTCAATGACTGATTTCATAAACCAAGAGGGCTTAGGAAGCTACCTCAGCCTATTTAATATGGCTTTCCTGATAAAATGCATAAATGACACCATTGCAACTTGCTAAGTGTTGGAAGCCATTTTACTGGAAGTGAGGGTACTTTTTAAATAGCTTTTGGACTCTTATTGCTTCATGAAAATGCAGTCAAAGTTGCTCATTTATTTTTTTGCTGATTACCAGTGACAAATTCTTTTATCCTGGCAATTTCCTGTTCCTGATTCAGACGCAGGCAGGAATATATAAAGATGCGAGAGGAACGTGAGCAATCGGAGGCTGAGAAGAAGAGAGTCAAAGATGAAAAGCAGGAGGTCGCTTACCAGCAACTCAAGGAGAAGATCGAGGCTGAACAGGTAGCTTCTCTTACCATTAGTTAGATTTCATAGAGAAATGAAATTATCAGAATGAGGTTTTGCTTTGTGTACATTGACATTGTACATTGGTGGCTGTGTTCATCATGGAATGAAGTGCTTTGTAAATATGAAAGTGAAGCAGCCTGGAATTATAGCGATGCTTTAGTGGAAATCAATATGGATACTGTTCCTTTGATAGAAGTGAAAAGAAAGGCAAGAAATTGATGAAGAGATATGTATAATGTAGCGAGCAAGAGAGGAATGGGAGGCAGTGATGGAGGTGCTGTGGGAGGAGGAACGACGAGAGAAGGAGCGAGAGATGTGGGAGGAGAGAGAAAGGGAAATGGAGGAGCAGAGGAAGGCCATCAAGGAGAATTACCTCCTCCAGTTGCGTCTCCGTGAGGAACAGCGGGAGCGAGAGAAGGATGAGGAACGCCTTATGCGCATCCAGGTCTGCTCTATTATCCTTTTGCTTGCAAACTACATTTTGGATCCTCTGTTGCTGGTTCAACAGGATATTTCTATAAGTGTTTGAAATTATTGAAATTCAGTCGTTCTTCGGCCAGCTGAGCGGCAGGGGTGATGATTTTTCTGCCTAGTGCATGGAAAGGACTTCTATCCAAAAGGACTTCAATCCAAAGCCATGAATTCATCTCATGGCATATTTTATTTGGTGAAATAAGGCTTAGAGTTTTTAAAATATGGCAATTTCAATTTTTGTAAAAGATGCTACAGTTGAATGAAAATGCTCTATTTAGGTAGGCAGACCTTCCAACTGGTTAACTAGATTTTGTGCCAAGTTTTGGGAAAACTGAATCCTGGGACCCCCTGAGTATGACACTCATGAGTATGAGAACCTGAGTCTCAGAGCAATGAAAGACTCACTGAAATTCCTGATTTTTTTGGATATAAAAAAAAAAGCCTGAACAGCAATACTTAATTGGAATACTTCCTTGAGACTCAGTATTTGGGATATGTGGCACTACAGTGGCTTGCTGGCATCTCTTTTTGCATCCTGTGCCACTTTTACAAAAATTTTCTTTACAGGGCAGCACTGATAGAGGCAGATTTTTGCACAAAGGCATTACTATGGCAGGAAGAGTTTCATTATTATTTGGAACAGTATAACAGTAGGAGGAAAAAAAGCTAATTTCATGAAAAGTAGAAACCTGTTACTGCCAAGGAAACAATGTGATTGAGCTCTTTGGCTTAGTTGCTAGAGAAATTAATCCTTGCAGGAATCCACTTGAGCAATGGTTGTGAGGTAATTTGAGACACCACAAGATGCTCCTTGGGGCTAGAACACATAAGATTATTTGTTGAAGTCAAGTCTCTGAATGAACTATACTGAATAAACATTTATTGCAAGTTTGTACTTGGCATGGGAGTTAACTATTGAAAAATTTTGTGGCATGTCTGTAAAAACTGGTCTGTAGAGTCCCTGGCTGTTCTTTTCCAGCTGATGAAGCAGTTTGCAGAGGAGGAGCGGCTGGAACAGGCCACCGCAGAGAAGCGACGGCGAAGGGAGGTGGAACATCGGAAAGAGGTCGAGAGGCTGATAGAGGAGAAGAGAAGGGAGCAGGAAGAGAGAAGGAAGGCAGAGGAGCGAGAGTGGGAAGAATGGAAGGAGCTTGATAAGATCAGGTCTCTGCCTTCATTCATGGATAAAGAGAACCACTGCTCTGTAAAATGCCAATAGGGTTCCAGAATTGAGTGTGTGAAGAAAATTAGATGGGGGCTCTTCAGTTGTTAGCCTGGTGGCCATTTAATAGCTCCCAGATTCAAAGTTTAATCATCTAAGTTTAGCAATTTGACATTTGGTCAAGCTATTTATGGCCCCAAATGGTATTAGAAACTAGTCCATAGAATATCAAAAACTTCAATGTTTGTGGTATTCTATGGAATGCTCCCATGCAGTCGTGAGCTTGGAAAGTCCATATTTATTTCTGAACCTCTTTCATCTGACACATGATATCTTGGATCTTCCAGTGGTGGTAAAGTTAAAATCCAAGTGCTGCTATTTTATCCCAGATGAGGCATTCCAACCAGTGAATCGAGAATGCTAAAACGTCATACATTCTTTTTTTCAGGGCTGCCATCATCGAAGAGGAGAAGAAGCGACTGCTGGAGGCACATAGGCCATATTTAGGACCTTTCACCCCTCATCGGCACCTCCAGGGTCGAGGAAATCCTTCCGACGCGTCCCCGTGATGTCCGCTTTTTTAGGGTCGCATTGAGTCTTCGAAAAAAAAATCAGGGCTTTTCAGGAAGATCTGAAACTTGTTGAGGTTTTGATGAATAATTTTTATTTCATATGCTCTGGTAGGAGTGAATGCTATGAGAAGTGGAGTTGTGATCTGTTTTTAGAAACCACTTTCATCTGCAGTACCTAAACATCTTATTATCGGCGATTCTGGTTTTAGCTTTACGACCTACTTCTTTGTGCGAATGGATATCTCTAGTCTGCCTTGACATTCATATCCTAGAAATGGTCACAAAGAGCTCTATGGCTCACAGAATTCTATGTGGGAGTCATTGGACTCAATAATAGTTCCCCTCAAAGTACTTCCTTCCCACCTGGTATGCTGAAGATTTCTCACTTCCACTGTGTACACTCTCATCAGCACAGATCTGTCCTTAGAGGACAAGATCCTCAAGTCTGGGGAAGATCTGCTGCAGGTGCAGATTTTTTTCTCATTCTGCCACCTCATTTCAGAGGTTTCTGGCATGTCTAAACCTTTGTTGCTTTTGTACCAACGAGTACAAGTCGACACACCACAATACAATGCACAATCTGATTGACCAGGATCTCAACTTGGGAGTGAATCCCATTGATTGTGATGATTTTTATACTTTATGTAATAAACTTTCTTTGCTCTTTGAGATGATTCAGTCTTTCATTTTACTCATCGGCAAATACCAAGAGAAATGACCCTTTCCTAACCCATCTGACCCATCATCCTCCAAATAGGTTGACTTTCTCACTCTTTGGCCTTTGACCTGGGAGAAAATAATGGAGGCCTATACATTGTACCGATGCAATGACGAAGACTAGACCGGAAGGGCTTCGGAAAACGAGCCACGCGAGTCGAGT
This sequence comes from Darwinula stevensoni, assembly GCA_905338385.1. NCBI lineage: Eukaryota > Metazoa > Arthropoda > Ostracoda > Podocopida > Darwinulidae > Darwinula > Darwinula stevensoni. Next base: position 28,920 of record CAJPEV010001530.1, read on the forward strand.
CGGTCCGCGGGAGGACCGGCCCCGAGCACTTAGCTCAGTGGCCCCGACCCGAGTGCAGCGCGCATGCCCCAGAAGGCCACGGTATGTGCTAGCAGACGCAGGGGCCTGGGCGGTGCGTGTGGCTTGGCCGTTCCAGGTTGCGAAGGTCTGAGGTGTGGGACGAGTTTCTAGCGGTTCCTGGGTTCATGGTCCGTGCGCCATCAAGAAACATATATTACCAATATATCCATTTAGATACATGTATGATAACACTTATTTGCTCCAAAGGGCGTGGGAACGTATTCTAAAGTTAAGCCATATGGGCCACGAATGCTCCCTATCAGGGCTGGATTAAGGAGGCCGAAGGGGGCTGTTGCCCCGGGGCCTACTCTTGCAACCTAATAAGGTTGCGTGTTCTTTAGATGGTGATTTAGCAAAGTCTCTCTCTTCGCTCTGCCGACTCCAAGCAGGAAAGGAAGGTCCGTCCTTAGATCAACGTAAACAACTGCAGAACTTATCGGATCATCAATGGGGGAAAGACCAGAAGAAACACGCGGAAGACGCATCCTCGCGTTCGCAAGAGGGACACACGACACCCAAAACGACACCCACCCTGCTCACCCGCGGAGTTCGAGACGCACTCGACGCACCCACGTGTCACCCGCCCGACGCTTCCCGACCCAATGCCCTCCCCCACGTGCCATCCGACCGACACGAACGCCGCATAGGACAGGACGAGGGCGTGGAGAGAGTGGCCCCGCCATGGCCACTCCGCGTTTGGAACCGGGGGAACTCTTCTCTACTCGATACCGCGTAGGGCACGAGGACTCCACATAACTTCACGAATATCTAATCGATTGAAACCATGTCTGGAGGGAGGATAGCCTCGATTCTTGGCTTCCGATATCCTTTCATTTTGTTTCGAACGTGTGCGTGGGCTCGCAAAGGTGCAACCGGTCGGGCCAGTTTTGCGACTTGTGTTCGGCGAAGTGGGAAAGCGAGTTCTTTTTTTTTTTGCATTCACCTTTAGTTTTTAACAATTGAGCGACACGTCTGAGCATGCTCTCGATCGAGTTCACGCGCCCTTGCAACGGGATCCATACGCTCCCACGGCGCAAGCATATCGCTCGGATCGATGTCGTACTCCGGGACGAGTTTCCTCGGATGGAATCACGAATCTTTTATGAAGTTGTGGTCCGGGGACCGTACGGGCCACCCCAGCACATAGATCCGTTGTCGACGAATCAATTTTGGGTAGCCCGAGAGGTGTGTCTGGGATGGGTCTCATCGGACGATCGTCTTCCCCGCGTTCATTTCGTAGTCTTCCACGATTCTGAGCCATCCGTCACCGAGGATGCTTGCACGGAGCTCCGTGTTCGTGTGGCCAACGATACGCCATGCATCGACGGCCGCGTGGAGCTCTGTGTTCGTGTGGCCAACGATACGGCATGCATCGACGGCCGCACGGAACGTCCATGGAGTCGCCGTGCTACTCCTCGGGCGATCGTGCACCCCCAAATCGCTTTTATTTCAACCGCCAAACGCGACCGTAACTCGAAGATGCTGCGCCGTGAGCTGACGATCCCACATTTTCCAGATCCCAGACGGTTCATCTCGGTCTCTTCGGACCGATGGGTCCTTCCACGTTCCAAGGCTGGGGTCACCGTGCAAAGTCGAGTCGCTAATGGCGAAATTGAAGGCTTCGTCTTGGATTCTGCCTTCAGGCCGACACCGACCTCCACTTCGGTCGTGTCTTTCGGCTCTTGCGCCAGCCGGACGGCTCAAAATCGTCCTTTCCCGAGGTGAACACGAGCCTGAGCTTCGCTGGTCATCCACTGGTCATTCGCTGGTCTTCCGCGTCTCAGGTTTGGTCTTACCGCGCATTCATGTTACTGTAGTACAGTGGCGTGCCCAAGGGGGAGGGGGGTTTGGGGTCATAACCCCCCCCCCTTGGGGTCAGTTTTACAGGTTCGATTCTCACGAATTTTTTTATTTTACCATAAATACAGGGTGGGTTATCATACGTTAACCCCCCCCCCCCATTAGGATGGGTAATAAGTGTTTTTTTATATGGCAATCCTCCCCCCTAATCGGATTTCCTGGGCATGCTAATGCTGCAGCATGACCTACACCTAGCTGTGCTGCAGTTTTACTGTGACGAAAGGCCGTTGTCGAGCAGAGGAACTGTTGCGAATTTCTCCGGAAATGCGTTTCATGGCGAAGGGAGTCGTGAAGGAAGAGAGTTAATTTTTTAGCAAGCGTAGAAAGTGCGAATTTCTTGTCAGTTTGGTGAAGCTGGACTGGCAGCTCACACTTTTGAGAGCCAATTACTTGCTCGTTCAAAACAAAGTCAAAGGATATTGGAAGCCAAGAATCAAGGCTTTCTTCCCTCCGAATCTGGTTTGAATTGATTGGATATTCGTGAAGTTATTAGCACGCAAACACCGAAACCAAAAACATTGGACCAGTTTTGGCGATCTCAAATTCAACAAGTAAGTTTAAAGTCAGTCCCTAACTAATCAGTTCTTCTATGTGGGAAGCTGATGTGTCGGGAGAAAATGTCAACTGGATTCAAGAAAACTTCGGAGTCATTTTTGGGCTTGCTAAAGGGGGAAAACATCGGGAAGGCCATCGTGAAGTGAACTTGCATGGGTGTGATTAGGTCCTCCGCCGATCAGCTTTGCTCAGTTTGTCAAACTTCAAAGTTATGAGGTTCTGTGTTATGTTGATCCTGGCTGTAAGCTGTGTCTCTGTGGTTCCATGCTTTCACATCTATCAAGAAGTCATTTTCATATACTTATTATTATTATTATTGGAGAATGACTTGTTTTGTATGGCATGAATATGGAATTGATTGACCTCTCAAATTTGTTTCTAACATCTCCAGTATCTTCAGATTTCTTTACCAGTCTCTTTATTGCAGATCTGCTTGGGACTTCCCCTTGCCCCAAATGCTGCTTTACCCTTTTGCAGTCCACTGGGGACAATATAGTCCAACAATCTCCATGGCATTACGAGTAAAATGGACCACAAAAGGTCAAAAGCACAGTGCCCCAAGGCCCTCTGTATTGAAATGACATTTCATAATAAATACAGGCTGAGCTGTAGGCTGTACATTGACTAAAAGTTCAGAAGAAAACTCCACGGGTAACACAATACAAATTGGCAGTTTCCAAAGCCTTAACCTAAGTGCTTTGTCATGTATGAATTTACAAAATAGCATCCTGTTTAGGAGACCTGTACTTTCGCTAATGATCCCAAGGGCCATACACTTGGCATAGGACAGGCTTGATGCATGTCCCTGGGACAAGTGACTCTACTTTCTCTGCCACTTATGTATATATTTTGATTTCAACTGCTTTCTTCCCTATTGAGGGATTCAGGCATGTTGATGTGTGCTCCAAACAGAGTGGTAAGAATTAAGGCAACTTTGACCCTTTGTGCTCTCTTGTTGAATCAGGTTTGATATTTGTCATGGCATATGCATCATGTTGTAGCAAACGGTTTTAAAACTATTCTCTACTCCTTTCACAGTTGACTCAAGTATTCAAAATAGTCAATACAAGACATACAAAGGAATCCAACCAGTAACTTTAGAGCAGGGGTGTGCAAACTTTTCAGTCTGCAGGATTTTACCACGTACTGCTTTGTTACATTGTTGCCATCTTGCTGTAATTTACCTACCCCATCTTCTTGCAGATAACTGTTGCCGTCCTTGGCCAATCCTGCTATTTAGATTTTAGGCTTGCTTACATATTTTTTTGCACTGCTAAAGCTTCTTGAAGATGCCTATTCGTGCTAAGAAATGGATCCTCCTCAAAGAGTTTGTTGGGGAGCCAAAACCATCTGACTTCAAACTGGAGGAAGAAGATGTGCCAGGGGAGAATATTGGGGAACTCCAGCCTGGAGGTGGGTCTTCTCAGTCTTGTATGAATTAATCCTTATTGGTGAAATATTGGGATTATTACCTTAATAGCTTTTGGAATGTAACCCTGCTTTGCAATAGCCTTGGATGCATGTCAGTTCCTGGAGACCCATTTTGTGTTGGCTATGCATATGGTATATTGAAAGATGGGATATACATCTAGCAATAGTAGAAGCTTTATCTTTAGCAGCTTCTCATTCCAGCTGCATTTGATTTGAAACATGCTGTTTAATTTGCATAATGTGTGACCATAAAACTGGAGATTATCTCCATAAGTTAAATTCCCACTTATCTCCATGATCCCAAAATGCAGTCTGAGTGTACACTTCCCTTGGGTGTTGGATTGTGTGCATACTACCCTTAATTATTCCTGATTCCTGCAACTATATTTGGAAATGTGTGATATATTGGATGTAGCTTTGTCATAATTGACAGCCTATATAAATATCACTGTGCTTACCTTGGAAGAGATTCTGTTGATGGTTTAAAAAGATAGGGTAGCTTGTAAATTCTTTTTACAAAAAATTGGTTTTTTATTTATGTAATTTTCACCTTCATTTTGGCTCCAGGTAGGTAAGCATAAAATGGATTTCAACAGTGGATCCATAATTGAGCATGTCCCATGAGAAATTATCTTCACTCTATTTTCATGATCTTCAATTTCTGTTGTTTATCAGTCATATTCTTTAGTTTCCAACAGCAGCTCCTAGGAACCGTTTGAAGCGGATTTTAAAGAATCGAGACAGGTTAAGGTTTTCTTTTCCATTTTGCAGTGTCAGAGTAATTCCTATAACCATGATTATGTATTTTTTATGTTGATGTTTGAGTATACTTGTCGAATTTTGGCTCTCTTGACAAAGAATGGTCACATTTATTTTGGTTTTATAAGCTGTTTAATCTTTTGTTATTCTATATTCCAGAATTCGTGATACAGGCTGAGTACATCAGTGTTGATCCCTATCTGAGGTGAGTATTTCTATAAGGTTCATTCGGGAAAGAGGAAATGAATGCAGCAATAAGTATTGTACATATTTACATATGCCTGGACAAGCTCATGTGCTTGTTTTTTTCGTATGTGTGGTCTGTTTTGACATCTGAATGTTATCCTTTTATCTGAATATCAAATACTAAAAATGAATAGGAATCTGAACTCAAGTTTGGAGTCAAAATTTCCGGAACCAACATCATGGAATTGAGGATTGTTATTTAAAAAGGAATGTCAGGAACTTTGGAATTCCCTTTGTTGATATGAATTCTTTTTCAGAAGAGATGCACAAATCCCAAAGATTGGTACTCAAAAGTGGTGTTTGGCCCCTAATTGTAAGAGAATCTAGAAGTGTGGATAACGTTTTCCCCACTATGAATTATCCACCACATGGCTAGATCCAGCCTTCATGTTTACTGACCCTCACCTTCAAAGGTGCTGTGAGTTGGCATATAATAGAATTTTTTGTTAATTCATTCCCTTTTTGAGAATTTCAGTAGTTTCAATTGTTGTTTCATATGCTACTCCACATGGGGCTGAAAATTTGTTTCTAGAAAAATCCTTTGATGCATCACTCTTTCCCAAATAAACATTTGTTATTAGGTGCTGCTCAAGTGTTGCTGCAACTTCTTCCCTTTTCTAATCACATGTTTCATATCCTGTAAAAAAAAAAAAAAAAAAAAAGATATAATGTGAAGCTTGGAAGCTATTCATGAGGATTCTAGAAAGTCCATGCATACAATTTTGCAATACTGACTAATTTTTAGAGTGGCTTTTCATGAATCATCAGTGGGAAAAGTGCATTGGGTGTGTCTGTGTTTTAGATCTAGTGCAAAGCGACCTGGAATTCCTCCTATGGTCATGAATGGGACGCAAGTTGCACGGTATGTTTTGTTTGCTATCACAATGAGAAAGTGTATAATGCCAGCTTATTTAGCTCATATTCTTTAATTGGTTCAATGCATTTCAAGATTCAGGTACTGGGTATGTCAAAGCCACTGTTTCCTCCATCTCATTGTCGTAACAGTTGAACAAGCAATATTGCTGAAAGTATTGCATTACATTACAGAGCACATATAAGTGAATGCGTTTCTCTCTTTTCCATTCTTTGCATAATGATTTATATAAGTAGGCAGAAATTATGTTACTATAAGTGAACTCTTTCATGTTTTTTACCAGTACCAAAAATTGCCCATGGTCGACTGACTGTAGATTAATCAGGAATCTGAAAATCTTCCATTGAGATTAAAAGAGCCAGAAATGGCCATTAAGTTTTCCTTATCTTCAGTTTTCTTCATTTTCCTCTCTAACTACTGGAATTTTGCCATATTCTTTAGTTAGTGACAATACAAGTATTGATTTTCTCTGTCATATATGTAGTAAAAGAGTCAAATGTGGCAACCAAAATTGAATACAACAGGCACCCTAGATGCTGGGCTTTCAAAATACAGTGGAACCTCGCTTAACGAGCATAATTTGTTCCAGAATCTTACTTGTAATGCGAAACACTCGTTAAGCGAATCACTCGTTATGGGAGGTGCTCATTAAGCAAGGTTTGACTGTATATGAATATACAGTCAAACAGAGTGATTCGCTTAACGAGTGTTTCGCATTACGAGTAAGATTCGGGAACAAATTATGCTCGTTAAGCGAGGTTCCACTGTATGCATATCCAACATGAGGAACATCAAAGATGTGACAGCCTACTTCATGAAATCAAGAGCATGGTCATTTACTTCACATCACTTGATTCCAGACATATATAGGTGAATTATTATCTGTGCAGGGACCATCTGTACCATTTTTTTGAAGTGGTGAATCTTAGGGTCTGAGGTCCTAACTCTGAAAGGATGGGTTGGTGGTACTAGTGAATATCTGTCACAATAGGAAATCTTATCTTTACTAGCAGTTGCTAAATATAAAATATGACAATTTTGAGCTCTATCGCTCTTTCTTTCCAGTGACTCTTGAAGAAATCTGACCTAATTTTGTGTTTGATTTAAATCAAACTCTTGGCTTAGCAAACCTATGTTGCAGTCATAAAGGGATGCCCTGAAAATGTATCCTCCCCCTTTACTTTTTCTCATTGGAGCCTGGCATCCCTCCAGTTTTTTGTGGTAACCTATTCTGAGGACCAACTTGGATGGCTGCCAATTGGTCTGCCTGAATAGTTGCCAATAAAATTGAATGAAATAGCAGTGCCTCATAAAAAAGGCATTTGGATTCTTATGTAGTGGAAATGCAATGAGGAGGCAGTCATCTGGCACAGGTATGAGATGACTCTTGCTTTTGATGTCCCTTATATTATTCTTTACTCCCAAGTCCAACATCCAACACATTTGAACTTCCTTGTTGCATCTGATCTTATGTCCATGCTTGCCTTGGAAAACCAAAATTTCCTCGAAAATTCAGTCTGGTGTGTCCCATTTTGAGAGAAGTAGATATGAAAGACATGATGGGTTTTCCATTTGTACCCAATGAGATATGAAACTGTGAAAACCTCATATGCTAATAGGTTTTATTTGCTAAACTTTTCATCAGACCAAAGAGGCTAATGAAGTTGCTGAAGCATGTAATGTGCTTTTGGTACAATTCGTGAAGCACTTCGTTAATTTAAGGAAGAGAATAAAGTTGGTATATCTTGTTTTGTGTGCATTAATTCATACCTGCCTGTGATGAACCCTTGATGGCTTCAGTTCATTGAACTTTTGGTGAACCTTCTGTACTCTCTTGTCAGGGTGAGCCTGAGTCGAAACAACAAGTACGTAAAGGGCACGGCCGTGGTTGCAAATGTTGGATGGCGTACACACACACTGGTAAAACCAGAGACCCTGCCAGAAAACATTACTGGTCTTATGATGCTCCCCTCCTGCTTCTCTCCACTACCCGTCTCACTTGCCCTGGGCACCTGTGGCAGGCCTGGGTATGACCTCCATTGCCTCCAATTCCAGGACAGACTGGTCCAGAAATGGGAATGTAGGAAATACAATGTTCAATCATCTTTGCAATAATTTTCAAGATTCAACTGGAATATTATTCATTTCAGACATATGCAGAAAACCTGTGGAGAAAGTGACTTTTGAAGTCATTGGGCCACTTACTTGTCTTAAAATAAATTCTTGGCATTTACCAGTGTTTTTGATTGCCTATGATGTGGCCCTCCAGTTCAAGTAGACAAAGAAGATCTTGGAATTTTAGATGGTGTGATTGCCTTACTGACTTCATCTTTACACTCTAGGAATTCTGCATACTTTGGATTCTTGGAGTTGTGTCAGCCAAAGAAAGGCGAGACAGTTGTAGTCAATGCAGCTGCTGGAGCAGTTGGCAGCCTGGTGGGACAGATTGCCAAAATCAAAGGTATTCCTTGTCTTATGGCAGCTTTCCTAACTATAGTCAGAGGCTTCATGTGACACAAGAGAGAGCTCCAAAGCAGCTTCTTTTTTTCTCATTTTCAGCTCATATGGCATGGCTTCAGTGGCTTATTGCCATTAGCTGTGCTTCTCTTCACATACTAAAAATCTTGAAACAATGGATTCAAATGGAAAATAGATTCCATCTTATCTTTTTTTCACCAGTTTCATTTGTCTTTCCGAAATATTGTCTGCATAAATATTGATGCATATATATATTGGGAAATATGTTGTGCTGCTTGTCTTTTGGGTACCTTTTTGGCCTTTATGACAAAACATAGTGAGAGCATGAAGGATGCAGACTTGTGAGAGTTCTTGTGTTGAAGGTTTCTGCATTTTGTCAAGGGGGGTCAGGCAAGAATCCCAGAGAACATTACAATGAAGATGGTGAGATGTACTTGGTTTCTAAGGCAGCTGTTGAATTTCTTGTTGCTGGTGACTATTGACAATTTTCAAGATATTGAGTTCTTTGCAAATTACCAATTCGATCCTGTAATTGCAGTTGTGCCTTGGGATTATGCTCAGGCAGTGTGCAGCATTATCATTTGACATTTTAAAAGTGAGTTTACTTTCATTTCACCCGTAGAATGTCGTGTGATCGGGTATGCTGGGAGCGATGATAAGGTGGAGTGGCTGAAGGAACTGGGGTTTGACCATGCATATAATTACAAGACTGTCGATTTGGCTACATCACTCAAGGAGGCTGCCCCAAGTGGTGTTGATTGTTTCTTTGACTGTGTGAGATCATACTGCTTTTCCTTATAGCTATGTCATAAACCTATAATACACCTATGCTGTTTCCTTGCCAATGTTGAATGAATTTATGAGACCATTATGTTGTGGATGTGGCTTTAACAGGTTGGAGGGGAGATGACTGCTGTGATAATGCAACACATGAATACCTTTGGTCGTATGGCCATCTGTGGAAATATCAGCGGTTATAATTATGATACTGCAAATATGCCTAAAGGTGAGAGGCACACTTTAGTTACTTCATGACTTTACTTTCTAGGGTCTTGCAAAAAATCTAAAATTGCTATTCATTCGTGAAAATGATGTGAAGCCAGTGTTGCAGTGATTAACATATGCATCTGACTTGTGTTAGCATAGTGCATGGTGAAGTTGAAATACATATTGCAGTGGTATTTTAAGATAGAATTGCTATTAGATTTTCCCCCTTTTTTTTCCTGACATTAATGGAAGATGGATTGCAATACTTGTGTGCATAATGGGAGAAAGGTCTAGGCTTACTTAATAAAAATTTGTTAAATGGTGCATTTATTGAACTGAACTGTCTAATTTATCCATAACTTATTTTACTGTGAGTTAAGGCCTTGGGCTTTAAGGAGACCCATCTGTAGATTTTTCAATTGTCTCCAATTTGAGTGCTCAGAATCTATATATTTATCTCTCGATTGCATTGAAATACCTAGTACAATGGAGTTTAATGGAGGAATGGAATGTTTCAGTGACTTTTTAAAAATACATTATTGCAGTGCCTCAGTGGACTCCAGTTGTGCTGTTTAAGCAACTTCGCATCGAAGGCTTCATGGTTTTGCGTTGGATGGATCGATGGAATGAAGGAGTGCAACAGATGGCAGAATGGGTCAAGGAGGTAATGAGATGTGATTTTGCATTTTTTTAGGTGATTTTAAATGTGCAGTGTAGACGTAGCCCCATCGGGATTAGGAAACTATTCATCAGCAGAGAACATATGTTTTAACAAGCAAATGAAATCTACATTTTTAATGTAATTTTTGCAATTACCTTATTATTGAATTTTTCCTGGGGTGAAAGGACATATTTTTATTCTCTGCAAAATTCTGCAGCTCTCAGATCCCTTTTATTGGTGGATGTTGGAATATCTGTTTATGTAGTGCTTTTAAGTTTCATTTGCACTCTTTGATTTATCTTTCAAATTAAAGGCAATTCTAAGTTAATAGAGATACATAATTCTACCACATCAGGAGATGGATTGTGCTCTCCTTGTCTTAGGTTCTTTTCTGTTGTTCCCTTTTGCTTCTTTCCCAATGTGCATGTCTCTTTCCGTTTCTATAGGGACGATTGAAGTATCGTGAGACGGTGACAGCAGGATTTGAGAAAACCCCTGAGGCTTTCATAGACATGCTTAAGGGGGGAAACACTGGGAAAGCTGTTGTGAAGGTGAATTTGCAGGGATGTGATTAGGTCCTCCTCTCATCAGCATTGCTCAGTGTATCAAGCATCAAAGTTATGAGGTTCTGTGTTATGTTGATCCTAGCTGTAGGCTACATCTCTGTGGTTCCATGCTTTCATATCTTTCACAACTTGCATTAGTGTAATTAGCATCTGAGCTTGCCATATCAAAATTTATCAACACGCATAAAGCACCTCGTAAATATTTCAGGGGTCATATTATCTTATGCAATAAACTTTCTATGCACTTTGTGATGATTCAGTCTTTAATTTAAGTCATCTGAAATTACCAAAAATTATCTGCTTATCTTCCTTACTTTCAAAGCCAAAGAAATTAGATGTGTCAGAAATTGAGGGTGAAGGAGCAGGTAGTTATTCTTAGGGACTTCAGAATCCAAAGATTCAAGTCCTGTTAAGAAATTATAATTAATGCCTTTGGGGCAATAATGTGGTGCTGGTCCTGTTTTACTCAGGGCTGTCCAACATTTTGGAATGGCTAGTTGCACTGGAATTTCTGTTTTACACCTGACTTTGTCATTTTTCTCTTGACTCAGACACTCAGGCTTAAGTAATATCCCATGCACAGGAGTCCAAATCAAGTGAAAAACACTGTAAAATGAATGGCTTGATAGTCAATATGTATATTTAAAATTGAGTGAAAAATGTAAGAAAAGATCACTTAGGGTACAATCTTACATGCATTTTATTTTCTTGAATCTTACGTGATGGATCTGCCCCACGGGCTGTGCCTTGGATACCTCATATCCCTATATCATTGTTCCAATATCAGCTTAGGCATAGAAGAAATACAGAAAACAACCTGGGCAAGGCCCGATTTATATAGTGAGTCTCTTTTGCTCCTTCCTTTGTAAACATTATACCAATGTTAATAACAGATGATGGAATGAGACTGATAAAGTTTTGTCAAAAATTTTCAACTGCCTACATGGAAAGTGGCTCTGAATGTTGAAGAAATGTTCATTTAGCATTGATCGATTTGAAGCAGTGAAGCATTAGCAACATTCAAGAAACATTCCATATTATACCAGGATAAGTTTTTTGCCAAGTCATAGATCACATTGGCTAAACAGCATTTGATCAGATGCAGCAAACTGGTGGGAGTGTGTGTGCATACATAAAAAAAAGTAAGCATCAGAAAATGGGCATGCACATTTTATTCAGCTCAATTACTGATGTGCATTTGGGCTTCAGTTCTCCTGTACTTCGTATCACCTGGCTGAATGCATCTTGAAGTATTTATACATCAGAAATGAAGATTGAAGACAACTCAGAAACTTTTCGGTGGGGATTTCATTAATGTGGATTCTTAATGAGGATTATAGATCTTCTTCAATACAATCAGTTTTGTTTTTTGAAATTATAGTATGTTTTGCCGGAACAGTTTTTCTGATAATGCTAAACATAAATGTTCGTCGCCAATCCTGTATTTTCCAAGACACTTCCATGGAAATATTACATGCATATCCTGAATGCTCAAGAAAATGTGGTGACCCCAAGTGACGACCCTACCCACACAACACAAGTGTATCCCTAAGATATCCCCTTGGGACAAGTAAGAAGTCCCAGGTTGTACTTGCAATCGCCATCCTATCCGCAATGGACTCGTGCAGGTGCAGGAGAACCCATTACTTTCAAAAATGTCTCTGTTTGATATAGGAACACCTAATCTTGAGTTCTTGACCAATTGAAGAGAGATGGTCACAGGGAGAGAAAAACCCGGTTCCAAAGGGGCCCCAGAATAGGAAACACATATCCAAGGAACGAAATTTTGCATTTATGCACGAGGAGTTATCGTCGAGATGATTTAACCTTATTACCCTTTACAATGTTTGGGTTCAGGTCTCCAACCAAGATAGTTGTATCCAGACATGCGGATCAGACATCATTAAATAGATATAGCGGAATAAATTAAAATTCGGACCGCAATTTTTTCCCTTTCCCTAGTGGCAGTTTTCCTGATGTTCGCTACAAAAATCCTTACTTATCCTCAGGAGAAATCAAGAAGAAAAATTTAATAGAAAAGATCTGAGGCTGGAGATCAGGGCTCACGGGAGACATCTACCGTCGAAGGTATGCACCTGACTGAAGGCGACGAAGATCCCTAAAGACATCCCTAAGATGTCCCGAAGACATTCTCCTTGAGATATCCAGAAGAATTCGGCGTATGATGTCTTAGCACATTCACTACCAGGTCTACCTACAGGGATTTCTCTCCTTGAGCCAGCCATTTTTTTTGGTATGAACGATTTCAACTTACTTTATTTGAGCTACCATAACTTTTAAACTGATGAATGGATTAATGTGAACATTTTGCCATACCTTCAGTACTTCTTCAGGGTGTGATGCCTGGTGTCATAGTCACCAGGATACGTTAGGCTGCTATTCCATGTCAGACCAATCGTCAGAATGAATTTCCTGAATATCAAGGGCAATATTGGGTGTACGCCATGGAGATGGCCTTCCAACATCGCCCTCAGATCGGTGGCGTAACTACCGAATGTGCAGGCGGTGCGACTGCACCGGGGCCCACGGGCCAGAGGGACCCAGACGCCGAGCTACGAAGAGGGGGGGGGGGCGTTTGCTGGGAGCCCCTTGGCATCGGGACGAGGTGAAAGCCAGCAGCCGAAAAGGAAGGTCAAAAGGTATGAAAGGAGTTGAACGCGGCACTGCACAGACATCTCGCAACTGGGACGCCGCTTTGTGTGCATAAATGAAGTGGTGACTACTTCAAACACCATTCACTCGGGGTCGGCTTAAGGGGGGAGGAAGGGGCTGTTGCCCCGGGCCCCACTTTTCCAGGTTGCCCTCGAAGGAAATTAAACACGTTAAGTATTTGCGCAAAGTAGCAGGGGGGGGGGACCAAGAATTGACTTGCCCCTGGCCTCGCAACTTCTTGATCTGGCTCTGCATTCACCCTTTCACTAATGGCGGATCCAGAAGAGGGAGGGCGACTGCTCTTCCTCTGGCCAAGTTCGCAGTCTATTTTTAAAATTAATGTTCGTTAGCTACTGTGAAATGGATATTCAGGGTTTTTACCCCAGACGAAAATTGAATAAGACGATAGGACGGAGGGTGGTGGCAGATGAGGAGGGGGGGGGGGGCGGGGAACTAGGAAACAGGTTTCCTAGTTCCCCCCCCCCCCTTCCATATCCGCTACTCCCTTCCACACTGACTTCAGCGACCGCCAATGATTTATATGCTGCCGGAGAAAACTAGAAAATTTATTTATAAAATATAAAAATATGACGCCCACATAATTCAACAATAAAAAATTGGAGAGCGGGGCCCACATCATTCCTTGCACCAGGGCCCATGCCAACCGCGCTACGCCACTGTCTCAGATGAAGCTCTCTCTTCACTCTTCATACACCACACTATCTTCCGAATCTCTCACACTAAGTAAGGTTTCATCTTCGGAAACATCGTCCGCATATATTTCACCTACGATCTCACTTTCGTTCAAAGAACATTGCATTCGCGATCTACCCTCAGCCATCTTTGCAAACAGACCATGTCATTTCAAAACGGAAAAGGATGAGAACGGGTGAAAAACTATCGCATATCCATATATATATATCGAATCTTTGAAGCTGCTACCAGCTACCGTAAAAGTTTCACTACATTTGAGTGACATCTGCAGGAGAAAATGGTAACTACGTTCACGTCGGCATGAACCCGTCATACGACGGAAATGGCACTTGCGCGCGGTAAATTCGTACCCGTCGAGTGAAGGGAACGGCGGTGAATGTCTTAAAGATATCCCGAAAGGGATATCTCGAAGATGTCGACAATAGATGTCTAAAAGGCGTCAGTCGCTGTAATCAAGGGATTTTCTCCTGTTTCACAAGATACCGAATGGGGGATCGACAAAGGATGGAATCTTCTGGCTCGAGAATCCCATCAAAATAATCATCTGATCGAGTCAAGTTTGTCACGGCATCACCTCGTCATTCAATTTCAAGGTATTCACAAAAGAAAACGGGAGGGCATCCCCTCTAAAAGCTAAAACAACTCAAGGATCCCGCCCATTCTTACGTCAGAGCCCGAGGAGACAACGGCAGTCGAAGCGGCGCGGCGAACTTGCCAGCGCAGAATGAGGCAGCGTTTCCATGGGATGCAATGGCGATGCATTTTCCTCTTATATTCAACGTTCATTGCTTCAGACTTGAAGCGAACATTTTGGGGCTGAGTGTAGCGCTGGAATGGCTTTGCTTTAAATCATAGGAATTGGAAGGGATATTATGTGCTTTTAGTAGTTCTTACACGAATGCCAAAATTTCTTTTTTCAATAGTACTTTTCCCTTGTTGACGGGATTTATATAACAGTTTTTTTTTTCTCAGGATGTGAATTTTTATCATTTGATCCTGAGAATTACAGTCATTGCCATGAATTTCTTTGCTCAGTTTATTCCCGTTAAACGACTATAACAAATAAAAAGTATCATGTGAATTCAAAATAAATAGTGCATCACACAGATGTTACACAGAAAATTCAAGAGATGTAATTACTTTCCGTATGGATAAAAATTCCAGATGGTTCTTACCATATATAAACTCCAACCCCTCGCCCCTTCCCATGCCCGACACAGCACCAAAAGTAAAGGGCAGAGGCGTAAGTATCTCAGAACCACTCAAGGCAGCATCCTTCTCAAGAATACCACTCGATCGTTCATCATCTAATAGCAGGGGCGGATACAGAAATTTTTCATGGGGGGGGGGGGGGGGGTTCCCAAGTTTCCTCCCCCCTACCCCCCCCCTCCGCCTACCACCATTCCTCGTCCTTTGGCCTTTTTTATATTTTGTCTGGCGTAAGAACTTGAGTATATATTTCACTGGCTCCAACAAAATTTAATGCAGATGCTATTTTGATTTAATAAATCAAATGCTAACCTGGCCATAGGGGGACGGTCGCCCCCCCCCCCGCCCCCCCCCTCTCCGGATCCGCCACTGTCTAGTTGGTGATATAAAAATGGAGCAATTTGAATTTAATGCCTGAGATTCGATCATGTCATCATCCGAGAAAGGCAGGTTACATCGGTCAACGTAGTCTTATCAGCGCGCAGCTCTTCATTTTATTTCTTTCATCACAGAAGTATTCATATCACCCAGCATACAAACCAGCCTCCAACTTGGATATTTTCTCATGGCATATCACCTGCAATTAGACAATTTCGGAACTGTTTTTCGTCCTTCCACCTGATACGGCGCGAGAAGCATTTCGATGCAGCAATATTTGAGCTTGTAGCAGAGTTCCGCATCGAGCAGCTCCGATAAAATTGCAGCAGATGGTTGACCACGCCCTGAGGACAAACACTGGGAAGAAAACCACGAAGGGGGAAGGTGACAGTTTCGTCAGGAAAACTTCTTCTACTCCAAGCCCATTTCCAACTTTCTTAGAAATCGCCCTTCACTTCTGTTCCCACTGCCCTGCTCAGCTGCTTCCACGTGGGGGAAAGGGGTATGGCGAACTGGGAGATTTTCCAACCAACCAACAGTTTGGTGTTTGTCAGATTATTAAGGCATATTTTTCTTTTTTACCGTGCATATTCCTGAGTGCAATTAATTTAAATGCTCATATATTCATCAGTGTAACAGAATGTCAGTAGGCTGTCCACAGGTCCAAATATAATGGAGACTTTTTACTTCAAATATTATATAAATATTATATTCAAGTATTAAGAATGTTGAGGTCACATTTGGTGTCACAAAGAAAAATTTATTCGTGCAATTAGGGACTCAGGCTCCTGTTGGTTTTCGATGGAGACATTTGCCAAAAATCTTTGCTGATGAAGTCTTATCGCCGAACTCTAGTCAAAACAAAAGATGTTAGGTATTCCAAATTGAACACACATGTTCATGTTCAAGCATTTTATGCGAAATGTCAAGAGTCGAAATTCAAATAAATTGAATTGAAATTAAAATTCCTGCAAGGTGCTCACTTGGTCAGTTGGAATGGAAGAAAATAAGCATAATGTGTTTCAGGGGAGTGATTCCTGAATTCTGCTAGTCTTTTGTATTTTGCTAAGTGTTTTTTTCTGATTCCCAAGACTCCAATCGAGGTTAACAAAGCTCCTGGGGATGAAATTTAACAGGAACAAATATTTTCAGATTGGAAGACAGTATTAGGCCTACTGTTGGAATTTGTTATCAAATTCAGTTGAAAGTCTGTTTATGTTTGGACAAGAAAAGGAAATGCCTCAATTTAGGCTTTACAAATGACTTTCTTTTGCTGCCAATTTTTTGGAGAGAACAGTTTCATTTTATTATTTAATAATGGGAAATTACATTAATTTGTGAATTAATTATAGATAATTGCTCCCAATTCTTGCACATGTTCGCCAAAAACCATCAGAGCTTGAAGGAAGTGTCAAGTTTTCCAATTTTTCAATGTTTCTAGAATTTCTTGAATCATATAAACTTTCTCCAGGATTGTTCTCTCAATTTGAGAACTATTAATAGCTAAGAATAACATGAAGAAGAAAAAGAAAGAATAAAAGGAAATAGGGTAAATGAGAATATGAGTCTGTGAAATTCCAAGCCAGATGGGACTCTTGGGTTCAGGCTGGTCACAAAAAAAATTGAAACAAAATAAATTGGCTGCTTAGCAATGATGGATAAGGAGAGGGATTAGTTGTGGTACTGATGGGTCAATTATGTAACATTTGCCTTTCATGTGCAGATGGCTGGCCTTGCTGCTTTCAACATTAGTGGAAAGTGATGAACCATTTGAATGCATTCGAGTAGGGTTAAATAAATGAAAGTAAGATGAAAGAACACTCATCATAATAGCTTTTAAAATGAGTCTATGTGCAACATGCAATATGTTACATTGAAATTATTATTTTTTTTAATATCAATACTTTCAAAATAATTATTTTTCAGTGAAAAAGTCCAGTTTTTCCTTGGAAAGGATTGAGGTGATAACATTGAATAAGGAGCTTTTGAGCATATGCCCACATATAGTAGTAGCATAGAAATGCTACAGAAATCATCACAGACAGCTTCCCATATGGAAATATGTGATTTTATGAGAAGTAGACAAACTAGAAGAAGTAGACATGATACAAGTGATGTATGAGGTCCATTATGTATGATAATATATGAATATAAAGGAATTATTTTCTTGAACACGTATTCTTGCTGAAACAACGATTATATGATCATAGATGGCTAGACATTGTATGAAATTCAAGATGGCATGTTTACCAAAGATATGCAGCAGTAGATATGATATTCATGACTCTGGTAAGTATATTGTATTTGGTGGGCATGTATCCATGGCTTATAAGAGACATCATTAGATCATGTATGAAACACATGTATCATGTCATCCTTTGAAATCTAGTTCAAATGTCAAAAATATCTTCAGGAACTATCCTGAGAATCAGCACTTCATCTGTCACTTCAATGACATTGTAAATATAAAATCCACCTCTCTTTTCTACTGAAATGAAAACATGCAAGAATGAAAAAGTAAAAAGTTCATTTCAGTTATAAATTGTAAAAAAAATTGTTCTGTCAACCTGAAATCCAGATTCATGAAGTTGTGCAAGTTGCACTATTAATCAGGGAGAAATAATAAAATAATAAAAGCAATAATTGCCGATTTTTTCATGCGGGCACCTATTAGATATTCATTTAGGGATCATCAGCTCATCTTACATGCATTTCCTCTTCCTTTATCTTGACAGCTCTGCCATCTTTTAATTGAGAACCAAGACATTGTCAGAAACCATGGCCTCTGGAAATTTTGCTGGTACAGTAGTTGCAATAGAACATGGACTTAATGGGTTAACAAGAAAAAGCCTATATTTGACAAAAAAATTAGACATATTTGGCAATTTTACTTATATACTCATGTATGAAAATCATATACTTCAATAAAGGGGCATAATCATACCTGATATGACATATCCCTCAATCCTGATGATTCTTGTATAAGGAACAAGTTACCCATATATGCATAATGCATCAATAGGCCTCATGTGGATCATGTTTACCCATATATACTTTCATATATGTGTCATTATAGATCAGTATATGGGGAAAAGATAAATATATATATATATATATATATATATATATATATATATGGCACAAGTAACTGCTGTATACGAACTTCCTGTATGTGTTCACTGTTACACTTAATTGAACTGAGTTCTGGTCTGAAGTTCTTCTTTCTGATTAAGGGAAGCACAGGCCATTCATTAGTGTACTTCCTTATCAAATCAGTTCAGACCAGTACAATCTGGTCTAGTCATCATTGGTATGGTTGAAACTTACCAAGGCCTGTTGCTCCAACTTGAAACCTCTAAAATCCACTCTGTATATGACATCAGTCCAACCATTTGACAGAAAATACTCAAAAGTTGTTACAAGTTTTCATTCACCTAATGATGATTAGTCTAAGACTGGACTTATTCAGTGTGCAAGGCAGGCACCTATTCTTAAGAAAATATTACCATCTCATTGAGTCTGGTCCCTTTTATTAAACTATGCTGCAAATAGTCTTAGACATGAGGAAGTCTTACAGTGTCAGTTTTTCTACAAGAACATAGTCTCAATCTCAACTTAGATTCTGGGAGCTGTAATATATTTTGAGAAGCTGCTTTATTTCTAATTGATGGAATTTCTTACAGTTAGGATCAGTGATGATGTCAAGGTAACAGTTTTTTCTTTGGAGATTATTTCAGTTGCTTTGTTCTGCATCAGCTTGCTGGGAACTTGTCAGCCTGCTGAATTAGCTGCAAATTGATTGCATATGCTCAGGTCATCCCTCAGCCTCTTAATTACATTCTTGTGAGGTTATGTTTCTTCTGTCACAGGTTGTTTTATTAGGTGGAGTTTCCAGGTATTTTGAAATTTTGCCAAACATCTTTCCAGATTTTGTTTTTTTGTTTTACTATTTCATAAACAAGTAAGTACCAATGTGCAAGATTCCATGAAAGTATGGACAAATGTCATCGTGAGCCATTGATGGAAAACATATAAGTCCTTCTATAAAGGGTGTGAGAAAAAGGATATGACTGGAACTTGTTGTGTTTTTTGCCTGCAAGAGGGAAAAATGTAACAGAATGCAGAACTCCTCTGAGCTCCTTAAAACCCAGCTGGAGAGGATAGTTGCTGGCATGCAGGCAACATTCTTTTGCCTTTGCAATTGAAGGCTTCAATCGGAAAGGGAAATGAATACATGAATATCAATCAAGATGAAGCTCTTTGTTGCATCTAAGCAGATGACCTAATCTAATAAAATCTATATTGCATCTAAGCATATGCAACATGGGGGTATGCTTGATTGTCCCCTTTTGGAGGTTTGATGGATGTATGCATGAATATAACTTCCAAAAAATTTCTAATACTATAAAGAGTGGAGTGATGATGGTTTGCCTAGAGGTAGGTCTTGAACAACCAACATAGAGGACTAGTATTTAGTTGAAAAATACATAATTTGATCAACCAAAAGTAATCAGTAAAGCTGGCTTTTTCATATACTTTGCTTTTCCAGATATTCTCAGGAACCATTAAGACGCTTGCATTGCAGTTTGGCATGTAATCTCAGAGACTGAATAAGGCCAACAAGAACTTAATTTTTAAAAAATCTTAAAGGAAAGGCCTTTATTCATGCAAAGTCAGAATGAAAGTCTACACATCTAAGGAGGCTCAGGTGGCATCAGTAGCAGGCTGGAGACTAGCCTGCTTTGCATCTGATTCCCTGTTCCATCTCATCTCAGAGGAGACAAAATCCCTTCCTCTCATCAGAAGGCTGAGTGCAGGATGATCCAACCCCCAAATTTTTTAGTTGTTTTCATATCTGGTTACTCAGTTTACTCAGTGGTTAGCTAGGAAGCAGGAATAAACAACTGAAAGTAAGTGAAACAGATCAATGTGTATCATGTTAACATGTACTGGGATATTGGCTGCAAAATTCTGCATTTTATGAGATGAAGCTACATTTCATCCAGATACTTTTCTCTAGTTCAGCTTCTTTCTCTCTTCTCTAAAGTTCCATTTTGTTTGTACTTCTTCCACTGATTTCGATTGTTTAATAGGGTATTGCAGGCAAGGAAAGGGTTTAGGATTGCATGAGTTAACCTTTTGTAATATTGAAAGTTGATGTTGACAGAATGTTTACATCTTTATCCAGTCAGTTGCCAGTACTTTTGCATAATTTTTTCTTAATTTATTAAAATATCTCAAAAAAAAATATTTTCTCTTGAAGTACTAATTGAAGAGCACATTTCTATCTTTCATGACAAAGTGCTGTGAAACCTCATGGCATTTTGTATCAAGCTCAATCCAGACTTCCCCTATGTACCACTTGATGTGCAGAGTGGCATTCCATAGGCCTATTCATTCTTGGCATATTATTGCATGGGCCACAACGACCCATCTTGGCTTGTCTCGAAGGTCGGTGAATGTGGAAAATACCGTGAAAAATACGCGGGAAAGGACGGCGGAAAAATAAGGGCAGGGTCCGAGCGGGAACTGCCTTCCGCGTCTGGGGTCTCATCTTCCACCAGAGGCTGACAGGGGAGGGAGAGGGAGAGCAGAAGGCAGTCAGTCTCTACCTGCACGCCTCAGGTGTGGACGGTCTAATTCCTCCCTCCTTCTCAAGTCTGGGCGAACATGAAATCCAACGAGAATTCGATTCAAGTTGGCAGTAGGGTTTTTGCCAAGGTCAAGGGTTATCCCTTTTGGCCTGCCAGGGTGAGTGTGCATGCATGTTATCCATTTACATTAGCATCTCTCATAGGGACCTCCAGGCCGAGTTTATATTGGTATATTAGGGTTATAAAGGGCCTCAAGGACTTAAGTGTGACCTAGGCCTAAGATTTACAGATTCACTATACCCATGTATTCCATAACTATGGTATAGGAACTTAAGTTTATGTCTGGGATGAACAGGCCTAACTTAAATTTGATAATGGCATAGACTAGGAAAAATCTTCTCCAAAGCTGTCTTTTTAGTTTTAAAAATTTCTCACTAAACTCTTATCCCTAAAGTGTTTCCTTATGTTCGATGAGAAGGTCTTGCACTGCAAGTAGCACACCAGATTGTAATTTTTAAAGTGTTAAAATCCTTATAATTGGAAACAGTCCTGAAAGATCATGTTAGGCACGTGGTATATTGGATCAACCAGTAGGATTGGTATGTCTCATCCTTGTTCCTTAAAGGCTGTACTCTGCTTTGTTAGAGCATCTTCTTGACATCCCACATCAGAAAATCTTGTTTTGACTATTAGGATGACATTAACAGGACAGAATTCACCCAATTCAGCATGAGACCATCCACAAGGGACTTGAACTTCTGCAAAATCTCATTTGTTTCATCACAATGACATGGTTGAAGATTTATCTGAAGGCACTGAAACAATGCTTTGATGTGAAGATCTGGTGTTTGTTTCAAATTGGAGAAAACACAGCTTTTTCTTTTAACTATTTAGTTCATTTACAGGCTCCCATGTTTAAAAACTCGAGGCTTTTGCTTCTCTGGTGAAAAAATAAATGAGAAGGGAAATGCAAAGTTGGATGTAGGTAAAACAAAAAAAAAGTAATTGGAAGATTTATTCAATAAAACTAAAAAAGAAAGACAGTGAGAAGAAATCAGAATTGAAAATGAGATTATACATAGAAGCAACCCCACTCATAAAGTTTAGAAATAGGGAAAATGATGCACAAGTAGATCAGATCATTGCTTGGAATTCAAGGCTGTCTTGAGTCTTGGGATTTGCTTTTCATTTCCTCCTGCAAAGGTGCTCATGCAACCTCATCCTTTCAATGAGATCAGTGTTTGATGCTTATAGCTGCTGCCACTGAGTATTAGATTTCTCAGTGGTATCTCCCACCCTTTGAAGACCTGGGAGGTCACTCTTAGGTCATTTTGCCCCCTTGCCATTCACCTCTAATGATATGATGTCAATCCTCTTCAGTGACTAGCCCTATTCTTTCTTTTGCTTCTGGGCTGATTGAGAACTTCACATGCTAGGCATGCTCTTTGACTAAACATCTTCATGTATAGGCTAGGACCTACCCATTATTTATGCTTTACATGACTCAGCACTAAGCGTATGAGTATATTTTGATATTCCCTTATTTTCCATGAGATGAGATTTTCAGTTAAATGGATTTCAGCAAGTGTAGAGCTTGGCATAGCACTTTCTTTCAGCACCTGGCAATGAGCAGTAGGACCATATAAAATCCTTTGGTAAAATGTCACTGTCCACTGTTTGAAATAAGTTAATATACCATGAACCTGGCATTTTAACATGTTTCATCCTGATCTCCCTATAAGGAAAACCATTATCTCATTTTTCCCCCCTGGATCTGCCCTTATTCCATAACATGATGTAAAATTGCTTGTCATTGGAAAACCTTGAGTAGTGTAATTATGTTCAATGTTCTGTTATGGATTGGAATGATGGAGCAATCAAGGAACAAGAAGGGAACAGGGAGGTTTCTCTTGGAAAGGTATGTCATGAGGAATATGGTAGTTCTTTCAGCTCTGTGCAGGCCTATGTCCTAACTTCCTAAGACCTGGGTACCATTTGCATGTGGTAAGTCCTGTAGATTTTTTTTTTTTTGCATCTGAGGAAGTTATGAACTGAAGCCTTTGGTTAGTGGCCTGCTCAACTGTAATCTCAGCAAAGCTTCCATTGATGTCAAATCAGGACCATCCTTTGCCCTTGTGAGAAAATGTAGTTTCTGTAACTTGAGTAGGTGATGAAAGGCATCAAGAATATCTTTCTTTCATCCCTCTAATGAAGTACAAAGGCACCCAACTTCACAATATGTTGTTCTCTTGTGCTTATGGAGGAGCACCTTACATGCAATTAAAATTTATTTTATATTTCAGGCTGACCGTATTGTAAAGCTTTTTTTCTCTTTATGCAGGTTGATGAAGTTGTGGACCAAGGACCAAAGAAGAAGCACTACCTTGTCTTCTTCTATGGAACCTATGAACAGTAAGCTGTATTCACTTCATGATGCACGTTGTTATAGACCTTGTGACAGTCAATGTTTGGAATCTTTTATCTTCATGATAACCTCTCAAAGTGAAAAGTAAAAATGATTTTTTATAGTCATGTTTATTTGGACCTATTTCTGGGGTTAGACCTTATGAATTTGATTCAATAGGTAATGGCTTGATTAGAGTTTCAAATATATAAATTTTTCTTGTTTTTTTTTTGTTACATTGCAAACCTTTCATGAAGAAAGAGCTGATTTTTTAAACTGCAAAGTTGTAGCTCCATGTCTCAGACTTAAAATATGGTTGTGTGTGGTACATTTTCTTCAGGAGATGAAGTGCTAAAAGTGTCTAGTGTGAAGGATGTGAAAAATTACTCAGGTATTCACATTTTGTGGAGATCCATCAATATTAGCAGGTTTCGTTGTGAGACTTGGAACAGCACCTCTCTGAGCAGAATCATGCAGCTAGTTATCAATATTAAACTCCCTTTATTATTGTCTAGTCATTGCAGTCCCACATCTAATGATTCCTCCTAAAGCGTGGAAATTTACACAGGTCTCAGAAATGTTTTTGTTTTTTGTACATGCACCATTCTTTGAAAGCACTTTTTCTTGGTTTAGGTCCAGAAGTTGTGCATAAAATCTTTTATGGAGTTATGTTGTCAATACCCTTGGGAAATTAATGGAACAGGTTTTACTGTTTGTGCTACCAATTATTAAATGGGCCATGAACATAAAAAATTTTTTTTGTTGATCAGTGTAAGGGATGCTTCTTTGATGCTACAATGCCAGTGGTATTCTTAAATTTATAAATGAAAACCTAAATTAAAGTAGCTGTGCTTAAGATTCTTCAAGGCCAATTGTCCATCCATATCCATTGAAGAACATGGAGGTGGAGAGGAGTTTTTCAGGAAGAACCTGGAATATTTCTTGGCCAGAACATAAGTAGAGATGAAGCCGACAGAGCTCCGATCCTACCTAGGACCTCTGTGCGATTCATCCCAACATTTGTGATATTTCTCATTGACAGATGATTGAGATTGTACTGTCCATCTTATGCGACAGAATGTGCCAATCATGTGCAAGTTGCAATTTTTTTAAGATGAGATTTAGATTTAGAAATGTTTTTTCATTTATTGACTAAATCTCAACTTGAATCTTAAGTAAGATTTGAGGGTTTTCATATTAATCTTGCTCATGAATTTTTGCTTTAAATATATATTAGCAGCTTTGCTTAGTTCAATCTTATTTGTTAATCTAAGCTGTCAACACTAAATATCAAAAGTCTTCACTATTTTATCAAGAAAAACAGCTACAAAAGATATAAAATCAACTGCATGGTGTAGTCAAATATCAGCATCATCCCTGTGTTGCAATGTTGCAAACACTGAAAAGTCATTAATAAAATTTAATTCATGAAATATAATTTAAAAATCAGACTTTGAATCACAGAGATTCAATGAGGTTAGAAAACAAATCAGATCTTCACTCTAGAGTATGCAAGTCACATATCAAATCCAAATAATCAGAGGAAACCATAAATTGTGAATAATACCATGAATATCATCTAGTTCCCATCTATTACTATTCCAATAGGTCAGGGTATAACTGGAAGGGTGGGCTACTTGTGACTATGCTTCTGGAGATAAGCATCACTCATATAGGTATTTTTTTCTTTTCTTCAGGGCCATTGTTAAGCCAAGTGACATAGTCCCATATGAACTGAAGAAAGATGAGCTTGGAAAAGAGCAGAAGAGGAAATTCTTTAGTGAGGGGATGGAGGAAATTGAGCAATGCCCCAATATCTCAATTGATGAACTTGTGAGTTCCTGGATTCATCTCCATATCATGGTTTTTCCAGACCAGATTCAAGAAACACTTGCCCTGAAGAAATTTGAAAAGTCTATGCCCTTGGGAATCGAAATAAATTACCCTGTAAATACAGGGTGACCAAAAAAAAACCATACTGGGCTCGTTTTTGGGAGGAGGTCGTTTTCAAAGTTTGGTATGGTTTATTTGGGTCACCCTGGAAGATGTACATTTATTCTCCAGGCTTCCAAATTATGTCAGGACAAGCTGAAGTCCTGGTTAAATTGCTCATCACTAGCTGGAAATGATAAGCAGTCTAATGTGCTAAGGAAAGAGATTACACAGTCTCTGAATAAAAAAAAAGGCCTTCCCATCAGTTTTCTGTGGAAAAATGATCATCTGTTTCCTTGGGGATATTACATCTTATGTTGGTGCTTCTAGTGGGGTTTCTTCATGGTTTGAATATGCTACTTTTATCATCTTTTACCCTTTCTCTTCGTATAAAAAATAGCCAATATTGATCTTATTGATGGTATTGAGTCTCTTTAATGACGTCTGACCGCACTTCTGACTGTCATGTCTTTATGGACTGTTTTTCTCAACATTTCAGTTTATTTTCTTGGTACCTCTTTCTGCAATAGAATTTTGTGAAGATCTACTGGTTGAATTAAATATATTCATACCTTGATTCAACATGGGACCCAGGTCTTTCAAAGTTTATCATAGGGAATTCAGCAACAAGAGGGGGATCATCTTGGCTCTCTGTTAGAATTTTCATAAGTTTTAAGGTTTTACTTCTCCCTGAAATATCAGAATCTGACTTTTATGAGATTCTAATTTAATAAATCTCTCTTCCTTGAAAATTACAAATTCAATAGTTAATCAATTACGTTCCAATCCAAATCCTAAATCAGGATCAGTCATTGGAATACTTACTCAACTCTAATTGAGTTTTTCTGATTTATAACTTAATGGAACCCTTCAAATTTCAGAGCAAAATCTTTTATTATTTATTCTTAGAACTCTTTGGCAGTGACTAGAAAATAAGGTAACGATGAAGCTTCATGTCCTTGAAATCAGTGTTTCTTGAGAAACACTAGGCTGAGCAGGTCTACTGGTGAGGAGAAGATGGGACATGTGCAGTGTTCCAGTAGTTCAGATGCAATCCTGGCCTCATGATGTTTAATGTATGTTTTGTCTAGCATTCAAAAGGAAGTATAAAAAGCAGGAAAAATGTCAAAATAAAATATTAGAATCTTTGTATCCTCACGTCAGATGCTCATGTGTATTTTGTGTCATTCACATATGGATCAAACCAATCCTTATTATTTGAAGGTGAATCTGAAATCAAAAGGTATATCGCACATTTTAATGACGACTCACTGCTTATATCAACTTGTGGCTTAGATTTTACCTTCTGCTTTATTTCCCATATGTTTTCCTGTTAGGAAAGGAGGCAGCACGCAGAATATGAAGCCTGGTCTAACTTTTTTCCTCACATGGAAACAATTTCATCTATCCCCCTCAACAATGAATAGAGCTTTTCTTTTGAAACACCCTTAAAGTCCAAATTTTAACCCCTCTTGTGTCTGTTATTTTTTTTTTAATTCTGTGAAAAGAATGTTGTTTTTGGTATTTGAGATTCATCACTATGAAAATTTCAGTAACAGAATACATTAACTTGTAACATAACTTTGCAATATCTAAGTTTTATTTATGCATATCCATAGATATGTACAACAGGGATAAACATTTAACCCCTCTGAGTTTTGCCAAAACTGTGTTTGGGTTAAATGTGGAAGGGGTTGAAAACCAACTTTGATATACCAAAGAAGGAGAAGGATGGGATTCACTTGCATATCAATCTAGCCTAGATTAATGAATAAGCTTGTATTTTTCAAAAGTATTTTTTCTGTAAGTCCTTAAAAATCACATTTTAATCTAGTCATTTTATTGTATAAAACTTTTCTGGGGAAGCCTATCACTTCTACTGGTGATAATCATGTTGGGATCTACGGGTTGGATTAAGTTCCCTTGCCAGATTTGGAATGGTTTCATTAAACCATGTTTGAATTGGTTCTTGGTTCAAAATGTTAATCCCAGGAATCTTGCCATCCTGTTTCAGGTGGAACAAGGTGTTCTCTCAAGAGAAGCCACTGAAAAGATCAGGGCCAAACTATCCAAATTGAAAGGGGAGGGTGGTGTTGAATCTCCAGTTGCTGATGTAAGTTATATCTCTGTTGGTCTGGACTTGGTCACTTGAAAAGTACAGTTGCAACTTTTAATATGAAAGATATTCTCAGTAATTTAGGCTTCAATAAAATATAAACCAAACAAAATGTAGATACAATTTATTTTAACCCTAATAATTTTCATTTAACTTTTATAGACGAAGTGAAGTTTCCCTTAAATCTGGTCTCAATATGCTGTTCTTGCCACTTATGAATATATGAATATGAATTTCCATCTTCCGTGACATTTTGTTTCCCATGATGCAATAACGATTACTTTGAAGTAGCTATTTATGTAGAATAGGAAGAAGTAGGTGCCTGCAGAACTTCTGTTTTCCAGGCACCTGCAACAAAGAAGCCAAGGAAAGAGAAGGATGTTTTAACTCCAGCCCCTATTGTCCATGGAGAGAGCACATTATCCAATTCTTCTACACCACCCGAGGAGAGAGTGAGTCGCAGTGGACGGGTCATCAAACCAAGAAAGTTCATTGATGAGCAAGAGGAAGGACTGGCTCTTCGTGTATGTCTTGGATTCATTTTCAGCTTCCAGTTACTGACTGACTCCTTTCCATTAGATTCCTTTTGAAATTCATTAGAGTCTGAGTCAGCTCATCATTGTGAAGTGGCTGTAGAATGTTTGTGTAGTCTATGAACATAACTAGTTATTTTTTTAATGGAGGAGTCAATCAGCATTTGATTAATTACCATGAAATCCACAACATATCTGTATCCATTGCAAGTGCATCATATAAGAAAGATTGTGACTATCAAAAGTGCAAAATTGATTGTCCAAAGGAAAGTACTTGATGTGGGTACCCTGGGACCATGTTCTTTTGTAGGGAGAACCCAATGCTACATCTACACCTGCTCCTGGTGCCACACGAAGAGGTCTCAGAGGTCGACCTGTTCCTCCTTCCCCTGTTAGTTCTGCTTCTTTTTTTTTTCAAGCAAAAGAACTTGTGCCTGAACAAGGGCCATTGCTCCAAAAAGCAATCCTATTTCAATAAAAGGAATCATATACACATCCTGACTGAAAGAATTTTAAAAGAAACACAGAGAGTTCCTGTCCTTCCATCATTAAGAATTAATAGATTTTACGGCTGTCAATTTGACAAGATTAATTTGCCTATGAATTTATTTAAGTATTAATCTCGCTTTAAAAAATTAGCCAAAATGTATATAATTTTAATCAAAACCCCAATCTCCCCCTGAATTCCTTTTTTTTCCCCTTAAAATTTGATTGTGTAGTTCATGCTTTTGAAAAACAACCAAAAATGAATGCTTTATTAAGGGAATGAAAAGTAATGAAGGCTTATTTTGAAGGTAGTCATGTTCGCACTGCTCATTCTTCCTCGTAAATGACTTTGGTAAACCAAACCCATTGCTTTCAGGTTATTCCAAAAGAAGTTTCCTGACCCATTTGCATACACAAGCTTATTGGTATGCAACACATGTCTGTCCTTGCACCTAGCCTATGGCCTAGAAAGGCCTCATGCATTAGGTTAAAGTAGCAGGAGCCAAGGGCAAAGCTACCAAAAAGTTGCTGGATGTGAATGGGGAGAAGGAAATTGTATTGAAGATGCTGCAAAGGAATGCACTGAAGGAACGGGATTTAGGCAGGAACATGGGACATGAGAGGCAGGAAGGAGAATAATGTAAAGGCAGGGGAGTGGGAGGCATATGTGTAAGAGTGCCATTGAAGGTCTTTGGGAGCCCCCGAAAGTAACAGGGAGAGGCAGAATCCTAGCAGCAAGGTGAGAAAATAGAAAATGAAAGTGTAAAATGCACCATTATTTGTTTTTTCTGATCTTCCATCCTGTGTTACCTGTGAATAGATAATGAGTCTCTAAATCTCCACAAAATGAAATGTCACTGTATACCTCTGAACATTTAGGTTACATTTTTCCATCCTTCTGGGATGGATTGACTAAATGGCAGAAGGCATTAGTGTCTTTCTTTCCTTACGTTCCATTATTTAACTGCCTAAGTTGTCATGATACTCCTATTGAAATGTGTCTCATGTAGGTTGAACTAGTGTGTATGGATAGTAATTGCATCACCTTGAGTTACTTCCTAAGGTTCACTTAGATGTTGGACATGACACGAGAATCATGCCCTACATCTAGGACATGATTCAAGGAGAATCTGAGGGATCCATTAAAATTTGATTAATCAACTGATGAAGCTATTAAATGGCTCACAATTGATCAATTACATTTTTTAATTGATCAACAGCCCTAATAAATTTTACATTTCATCTTACTGTCTTTACTGATCATGAATGATACATGAATGATATCTCATTACAGTACCTGGAAAAGTACATGTTGACCTATGCTGACAATGCAAAAGTTATTTTTTCTTCATGGTAGAATAAACAAACTGACTTGAAGAGTTTTGCATTTCACGACAATTTAATTTGGAATATTGATGAACTTTGTGTATTAGAGGTCAGGTTGTCTTGATGAGTGATTTGACTACATGCTTCTGTAACTTTCTGGTAGACCAATACTGGGTGGTGCAAAAAAAGCATCCTGTTTGACACTTTATAATTCCTGCTGTGGAATCATCTAGGTTCTTTTTTTGTATCACATTGGAAACACTATGAAATTTGTTTCCTGTAGTTTTCATTGTCAAGGTTGTCTGACTCACTGAAGGGAGTTTCAGCACTGTTCAAATGATTTCTCTGCTTTGTCACCAATAAAGCTTGCATTCTGTTTCATGTCCTTGTTGTAGCATCAGAATCAGTACTACCTAGAATGCTGCAACAAGGATCTGGCAAATAGCACCTTTTATAGCATCAAGGTGGAGGAATTATATGAGTAGTACTGCAACTCAGTCCACTTAATGCATGGGAAAGGTACATTTTATGACTCTGGTTTGAATGACTGTCACCTTTTTTCAGGCAATCTATTCTCATGAAAATGTTAGGAAAACTAGGTTTGTAGTGTTTCCCATGTGATAAGAAAAAAAATCAGTTACCTAGGTGATCCACAGCATCAAACAGCCCTTTTTTTAATGCCACCTGATGTACAGGGCACCCAAAGATGGTTACATTAGTCTCAAATTGAAATGTCTTCTCAATGAGGAAACAAAACATGCAGTTTACCCCAAAGTAAAGGTTAGAGTTGCAAATTTTCTGGCCTTCCACATTGTCCTTGGTACAGCTTGATATGTGCCCCATTGGTTGCATGACACAAGTGCATGTGCTGGACACAAGTAACAGATTGAAATAGTGCTAACCATATAATGCATTCAGTATTTTGCTTCATAGATGCCATTTTAACTACTTTTGGAGTGTCACACAGTGGGAGCTGATTTACTGTGGGAAACTAAGGAACTAATAAGAATATATTTGGGGTGGGAGTAAATTTGCCCCTAACTTTTACTTTAGTGCAAACTGCATGTTTCTGTTTCCCCATTAAGGAGATATATTGTTTTAAAACCAACATAACCATTCTTGGACACCCTGTATGTACCAGGTAGGTCTCACTGAAGCCCATTTCAGAGTTTTCTGGAGTAAGTAACTGCGAATAATGAATTGAGCCAGATATGGGCTGGTAATATTCAGGTAATTTACCTGTATATGTAAGTTATTTAATTGTATGAGCTAAGGTATATACTTAATGCAGGATCTGCCAAAAGTAAATGACATGTTTCAAATATGCTTTCCAGGTTGATTTTGTAACTGTTATAGCTTTTTTTCAGATGATCGTTACTAATAATTCAGAGTTTATTCTGTGGCTATTTAAAAAATTCTAGCTCAAATATGTTGACAATAGAGTAAAAGAAGTAAATGGTGAGTTATTCTAAGTGACTAAGTCTGTGAAGCATACTCAAAGGGGTTATAGCTGTCTTTTTAACTTTTGCAGAGCACTTGCATGAAGCACTAATCTTGTTGAAGTTTTCAAATTCTAAATTGGATAATTTAATTCAAGGCAGAAAATTAGGCCCACTTTCTCCCAATCTGTCCTTGTTAGATTTCTTTCTGTGAGGTTGCATGAAAGGTTGCATGTTTGCTGACATGCCTAGGGATATCCCTTAACTGAAAAAATGGATAGAAGTAGTTATTTGTGAAAGCCCTCAAGATGTCTAATGCAATTTTATAGCCAACTTCGCAGTCTGCTTGAGGAAGTGCATTATTCTATAGAGCCCACATTGAACATGTGTTGAAAAAATAAAATTATAATGGGAAATGAAATTAAATGTTAATGGAATTTCAAGGTACTAGATATTTTTTCAATTTACATGTGAATAAATAATTTCTTAAATAGCATTTTTAGCAAATTAAACATCAGTGACTTTTGGCAGACCCTGCATGAAAGGATGATAGCATGCAGATCTCTTGAGGGAATAAGCCCCAATAGGAGCAGGAATACCAAGGAGATCCTAAAAAAAAAATGGCAATTTTCCTAGTTTGAGTATTTTGCAAAACATGAAATCCATCATGATTGATGATGTAGAGCTAATTTATAAGAGAATAACTGTCATGTTATCCCATGGATTTCCAATACTATTGTTTACTCCTCAAGAAGTCAAGATAAACATGAACACATGCATGCCTAAATGGTTCTGGAAATATGTTTAAGATTTCATTAAATAATTCATGTGTAGGAGGGCTCTGACCGATTGAGGGCACCTCTGTTTCACTCCCCCCACAGGTTGTTGACAAGAATGCTGAATTGGGACAGATTTCCAATGGCATGGACTCCAGTCTCTCAGAAGGAAAGCCAGCAGCTTCCCATGAAAAACTGGAAGCTGTTCCAATGACTGAGCCAAGCCCTTATGATCAGGGTGAAGAGAGACATAGTGCTCGACATCAAACTGTTAGGGAATCTTTGGATTCATCTGAACCAAAACTTACACAGAGGGGAAAGAGAGGCATTTCAGAATCCAATAAGCACAGTGACTCAGAGGCTACATTGCCCAAGAGACTGAAGAGGCAACAGCAAGAGAAAAAGTTTCCTGTACCTTCATTTGATACTTCAGTGAAGATTTCACCCAGAGATGCTACTGCAAAGATAGCATCACGTGATGGGACAGACCTACATAAGGAAGCTAAGGTTGCTGAAGACAAGACTAGGGCTACTCAAGTGCCAGTATTTAAACATTTGGCATCAAAACCAGATTTGGAGAAAGTTGGTGCTAAGAATGTGGCAATAGTGTTTGAGGAGAAGGAGAGTCAGGGAGAGAAGAAGGGAAAATTAGAAGACAGTGTCAAGGCAGAAACCAACTATGTAACTGCTGAAGTCACACAGCCAACAAGGGATGTTGAGAAAGGTTCTGAGAAGCAGATGTTGGGTGAAATTATTCCATCCATTTCTGTCATCACCCTTGAAGAAGTTTCCCCAGAGAGCATGTCTGAGACCGAGCACCCAATTGTAGTTTCAGAGCAGACAATTACATTGAAGTCAAAGCCTGGGCAGAGTGAAGATGAACAAAAGGGCAAAGATGAGGGAACCAGTGTGAGTGGGATGCCCAAACGTCACCAAGCATGCTTGGAAGTCTCAGAAGTTGAGAAGCCCCAGACAGTCACAGATATTCCAGGGGAAGCTATGAAAGTCCCACCCTTCATCATCAGCCTGACTTCTGATACTACAGGAAAGTGTCTGGAACAGACACAGGAGGGAGTGGTGACACAGTTGCGGAAGTGTCGAGTTCGTATGCCACGGGAAAAGAAGCAGCAACCAAGAGACATATCAGAAGCAGAGAAGGCCAAGTCAAAGGAAAAGGACTGCACAGAACCTGAAAAGAAAGGGAAGATGAAGGACACCATCCCACGTGTTAAAGAGAAGGTTGGCATGCTTTATTCTTTGTCATATTTTCATTTTCTTTGTGTTATCCCTCTTATGGGGACTAATGAGAGTTCCAGCACTCCTGTCTCCCATATGTTGATTGTCCTCAGTGCCTTATGTAAGCTGTTGCCACATGTGGATCATGGCATCTGTTGATTTGAGTTGCCTGTAATTTTTTCTCATTTATGGATAGCTTGCAGAGTTGGTCTCCACACCTGACTGGCTTTTCATCATAATATCAAGGAAACTGACTTGTTAGCCCATGTAAAGCTATAGCTTGAAATGTGTCTTTGGTTGAATTCTGACTGTCATGTATTTTTCTTCCAATGTCCCATTTGCATTTCCCTCCATAGGGAATCGGAGGGGAAGCAGCACTCCTTTCTCTCTTGTGCAAGGAAAAGGAAGCTGAGAAGAAAGGGAGGGCAAAAGATAATGTTGAACCTGAAAAGAAGGACAAGGACAAAGGGAAGGGAAGCCCAGCAGATATGTCCCCTCGCAAGAAGACCATGTTGGTCAAGTGCGCCTCAGGGGATTTAGTCCGGGTCACCTGCAGGAATGATCTCCCCAAAGTCTTCCAAGTAAGTGCATTGTCTGGATACTATTGGGTGGGATATGTGTTCATTTTACTATGGAAATATTGATTACAAAATTCCTCAGTGTGCTGTCATCAATTGCATTTTAATTTAGCCGTATTCCAGTCACTTGGCCATTTCTCAATTTTGCTTTATTGTTAAAACCTGCACTTTTTATTTTCCATCACAGAATGAAGAGGATGAGAAGTTCTATGAGGTGAGAATGAAGGAAAACATGTGCTGCTTGGAGTCCTTGCTTGTGAGGGGAGTGTACATTCCACCTGAGGTGAAGAAGGTTATGATCGAACGTGGTGATCTCAGTCCTGATTTCAAGGCTCATCTCATTGAAGACCGGAAAAAATGGAAGAAGCAAGTTAAGCTCAAGTAAGCCTCTTTTTATTAAAGGTGCTTCACATGGCACACTTAACTGAATTGAATTGCACGTTGTTCCTAGGCTCCTAAGTGGTAATTGTGATGATACCAAAAAAATTTTCAGTTACTTTGTCATTCTGGTGGCTTTTCTTGCATGCCCTATGGATTACAGGTTTAGGTGCTGACTAACTGTTGGCTTTCTGTCTGTATATATTTGCTTCCACTGTTGCCTTGCACTCATCTAAATATGACTATTTATTCTCAGTTTGTACTATAGGTCAGTTAATCATGATTCTTCTTCCTGCTGGAAATAAGAATCAGTTTATTGTCCAATCCTATGGAAATTTTGCCTTTAGAATGCATGGAAGGAGATCCTGGAGAAACTTATGATTGGCAGGGGAAACCTCTTCTTTTGTGTGCTTTCATAAATCAAATGGTATAATCTAATGTCAAATATACCTTCCTTTTTTTGGTTTAACATTTTTCCTGGAGGCTTTATATGTGCTGGAAAGTATATACTTATTGTATTTTCTGAAAGTC
>CAJPEV010001531.1:0-63682 GCA_905338385.1 Darwinula stevensoni
CAGAACCTGCGACCCTTCTACAGCTGAGCGGGAGGAACGAGTACGTGAGTGTGCGGGCGTGTGCGTGCGTGTGCCAATCCTTGGTCCGAAGAACTGTGATCGGAGCTGTCGCATCTTCGCGTTCTCAAGCCTGCTTCTCTCCCCTTTCTCTCTGCAATATTTCTTCTTCTTTTTTTAAATGCTAAATCTTGTAACTTATTGCATACATGGAAATAAAAGAGGAATCTTGATATACAAAACAACGTTGGTTTCTTTCGTTTCTATTGCAGCGTGAAGCTGTGATGTATGGAAAGTGATGCTTATTTTCGCGATTTTAAATTATCATCATGAGGTTAGAGTCAGAAGAACTTCCATCCTCTCATGAAATATGTATATTGCCTTTGTGGACGAGGAGTTCATATAGGGGATATGAATTCCAAGACTGTTCATCGAACAAGGGGATGTCGACGCAAAATATGATGTTTCTATTGGAATTTCCCCAACGCCGTTCTGGAGTGCGGAAGCACCAAGCGCGAGATGCGGCCGAGTTCCCGCACCTCCTCACTCCTGCAGGACTACCCTTCGAGTCTCAAAGCGCTATAGCGTAACTGCCTCCTTCGATTGTTTCGGTTTGAATCTCTCACTTCACATACGGTGATGGATTCCCATTGTGACTTTTTCTCATCGTTCATCCGGTTCTCATCGCACATTGGAAGCGGAAGAAGACCCAAGATGATCAAAATAAAGTTTTTTTTTAAGGTCTGCAATGTTTCTCGACAATGTTTTGACATTGATAATGACAATGGATTTCGACATGTTACACAGGGTAATGGAAATGTGAGAAACCTGAGGAATCAGGGAATACATTTTTTTTTCTCAGGAGGATCGCCAGACGAAAATACCTATACCTACCTCTTCCTCATGAATAACATAGAAAATAGTTTTTTTTTTCGGTGTGCAAGTATACAGCCGTTACCAACCTGGATCAAATATGGTACTGATTGCGAGGGACAACATATTTAATAGCTGTTTATATCGTTGATTTCTATGAGATGGATTTGAAGTATTTCAGCAATTTCAGCAAACACAGGCGAAGGCCATTTCGAAGTTTGAATCTCTCATTTCACATACGGTGATGGATTCCCATTGGGACTTTTTCTCATCGTTCATACGGTTCTCATCCCACATTGGAAGCGGAAGAAGATCCAAGATGATCAAGATGAAGTTTTCCTTTATGTCTGCTGTCATGTCTGTAGATCTACCCTTTCGTGTTTCTCGACAATGTATATGTGGTTTTCGTTTTCACATACGGTGATGGATTCCGATTGTGACTTCTTCCCATCGTTGATCCGGTTCTCATCCCACATTGGAAGCGGAAGAAGATCAAGATGATTAAAGTGAAGGTTTATTTTTAATGTATCCATTGCTCCTCGAGCATGTATATCAGGTTTTCGACGTGTTATATTGGGTGTTGGAAAATTGAGAGAACGGAGGAATGAGGGAATAATTTTTTTTTCCCTCAGGAGGATCGCAAGACGAAAGTACTTATGTCTACCTCTTCCTCATGGTTTTGATAGAAAATAGGTTTATTTTGGGTGTGCAGGTAAACGGCAGGTACCAACTGCATCTCGCGCCTTGATGCTCTACAGCGACAACAGCCTCCCAATAGAGCCACTTCTTCAATGAACATTTACATCTTCTCGCATCTAAAGAGAGTTGACAGAATACAGGTTAAAAAAAGGCCGAGAAAAAAGAAAGGTGTACCAAAAAAAATATGCCTAAAACTCAGGAAGTAAATATGATGGTGAATAAGAGGTAGTAAGATGGGCTATTTGAGTTGAATATTGTCCAGACTCCACAAGCTCCGTATAAAAAAAACCATGTGGAAAGAAAAAAGAGCCGGAAAAAAATTGGACATAAGACAGTTGAGAGAAATCTACGCTCTTCTACATTTACAAGTAACTTCTTCACCGAGATAACCCTCCGACAATCCTTGCTGTGAATTTCGCATAAAGTGTGAACATTTACTGAATTCGCTGTAGATTGCCTGGAGAATGATGTCAAACTGCTGAGAATGAATTCAAACCGAATTGCAATTCTGATTCCAGCCGAAGGTGGAAGCGCGAGCAGGACAAGAACCACGGCCAGACGTTCACGTTCGTGAACCCGGGGATTTCTGGGCTGGCGGTGCTCGGGGCGAGACTCGGCAACCTGGGAGCGTTCGGTGGGGGCGGTGGGGGGTTCAAGAACGGGTCCCCGCAGGATCCGTACACGATGACCCTGCCGACCTGGGCCCAGGAGCCGCCCACGAGTCTTCCGAACTCCAAGAAGCTTTCACAGAATCTCTATGCCGTGAGTTCATTCCCGGGTTCTGGCTGCCGGTTGGGGTCGCTTTGCACGGTGCTCGTCGAAGGGAGGCTTGGAAGCATGCAGATATCACTCTTCCGCTTCTGCTTTCTCCCTTTTCTACACGCAAAGACAGGGTCGCCAGCTTGGCGACCGTGCCCATCTTGGACACGACAATGCACTTTCTTATGGCTCTGTCTAGAATTTCACTAAAACGTTCTTACCCTGGTTAACACAACAATCACAATTTCTTATGCTACTATGGCTTCTCCTTGCTCTATCGTGTCGAAGCCGTTCTCGTTACACGGTTAAGTCACACCTAACCGGTCCGAACAGGACCGGTTGCGATGCCTCGCAAACACCACTCACCGATACTTAACAAGACTGCCCGACTAAGGAGCATGCTGAAGAGAATACCAAGAGAGAGAAGGAGCATTAAGGAAAACCCGATTTAATCATTGCAGCCGGAACCGGCCGTGCCGATGAGCCGGGCGCACACGCCGTCTGCGCTGTACGCGACGGCGACCCTGGTGCCCGAGCCCCCCGTGTACATGGCACCCTTGCCCCGGGCAAGGGGGACCAAAAGCCTCGCCAGCGGCGGGACTAAGACCCCGGTCGCTTTCGGCGACAGCTCCGAAGACGACCTGGATCACGGAGACTGCGACCTGATGATGTCGCGGCACCAGCTGCGACCCAAGTCTCGGGCGTCCTACGGAGCTGCGGCGGCCCTCGCAGCGGTGTGTACAGACCCGTTTCTTCCCTCGCTATCCACTTTTCCACGTCTTCGTGTTCCCTGTTCCCTATCTGTGTCGGGAGGAACGGTATTCCTGTCGTAGTCCTATCGTCCCTCGTTCCTGGTCCTGGGTACTCCGTGGATACGTTCGTAGTGGTGTGGGTAGTGAGCTGTAAATGTATATATATATTTTCATATTTCAACTGGGAAGGGTAGGAATGACAAATAGCTTTACGAGAAAAAGACTGAAAGTTTGTGCTCTGAAGCTTGGAAATTAACCTCAGGTTAAAAAAAGATCGGACGATTTCAACTCGTGCTTCGTTTTAAGCTGATGAGTACCCAGAGAGAGGAATGCCACCACAGGACACTCTAATGACAAACTTAGTTCCGGAACGTGATCATCGAGAAGAGAAAACGAAAGAAATCTTGACTTGCACCCTTTGGATCCAGGTCCAGTCAGGCGGGATCTACTACGAGGCAGACTACGCCCAGAGCGACATCTACGGCCGGAACCCGACGTCCCTTCTGCCCCAGCAGCCCCCCATCCCTATGGCGACTTACACGGTCTTGGACGCTGGGAAGATGTCGACTCGCCCTCCTTGCTCATGCACTCACACGCCCGCACACGCACGCACACGGTTAGGAACCAGGCTTCTTGACACTAGCCTCGACAGCGTAGAAGCGCAAGAGTCGCCTGCTTCTCTCCCCTTTCTCTCTGCAATATTTCTTCTTCTTTTTTTAAATGCTAAATCTTGTAACTTATTGCATACATGGAAATAAAAGAGGAATCTTGATATACAAAACAGCGCTGGTTTCTTTCGTTCCTATTCCATCCCTCCGCGTGAAGCTGTGATGTATTGAAAGTGATGCTTATTTGCGCGATTTTAAATCATCATAATGAGGTTAGAGTCAGAAGAACTTCTATCCGCTCATGGAATATATATATATATATATATATATATATTGCCTTTGTGGATGAGGAGTCCATATAAGGGATATGAATTCCAAGACTGTTCAATGAACAAGGGGATGTCGACGCAAAATAAAATGTTTCTGTTGGAATTTCCCCAACGCCGTTCTGGAGTGTGGAAGCACCAAGCGCGAGATGCGGCCGAGTTCCCGCAACTCCTCACTCCTGCAGGACTACCCATCGAGTCTCAAAGCCCTACAGCGTAACTGCCTCCTTCGATTGTTTCGGTTTGAATCTCTCATTTCACATACGGTGATGGATTCCCATTGGGACTTTTTCTCATCGTTCATCCGGTTCTCATCGCACATTGGAAGCGGAAGAAGATCCAAGATGATTAAAATGAAGGT
Source organism: Darwinula stevensoni (assembly GCA_905338385.1). Classification (NCBI taxonomy): domain Eukaryota; kingdom Metazoa; phylum Arthropoda; class Ostracoda; order Podocopida; family Darwinulidae; genus Darwinula; species Darwinula stevensoni. The sequence goes on from CAJPEV010001531.1 coordinate 4,376, forward strand.
TTATTTTTAATGTATCCATTGCTCCTCGAGCATGTATATCAGGTTTTCGACGTGTTATATTGGGTGTTGGAAGCTTGAGAGAACGGAGGAATAAGGGAATAATTTTTTTTTCCCTCAGGAGGATCGCAAGACGAAAGTACTTATGTTTACCTCTTCCTCATGGTTTTGATAGAAAATAGGTTTATTTTGGGTGTGCAGGTAAACGGCCGGTACCAACTGCATCTCGCGCCTTGATGCTCTACAGCGACAACAGCCTCCTTTGATTGTCTCCGTTTGATTCTTCCACTTGAATATTTGAAGACTCCGGATTCTTCTCTCGAATGCGACTCGAAAAAACTATAATCGACAGACAAAGAAAGGCATCGAGGAAACTTCCTCGTGAGCCTATACCCAATACCATTCCACGTACCCATTCATAACTCTTCTTCAGAAAATTTGACACAAAAATAGCACTTGTCCAGTGTGCAAGTATACGGCCGTTACCAAGCTGGATCAAACATGGTCCTCGTCGTCGAAAATCACTTCGAAGTGGCATGCCAATTGGAAATGATTTTCGACTGATTGCGTGCTGTGGAAAAACGTAAAAAGGAATCACATAAACGAAGAACGAGTGGAGTTGGTGGTGATTTGCGATAGAGAAGACAACGTCGCGTCCACTACAGTGGACTCCATTAGCGAAAGGGTTAATTTCGCGATTTTAAATCATCATTATGAGGTTATTGTCAGAAGAACTCATATCCGATCATGAAATACATATGTTTCCTTTGCGGAAGAGGAGTCCATATAGGGGATATGAATCGGAAGACTGTTCAATGAACAGCCGGATGTCGGCGCAAAATAAAATTATCCTGTTGGAATCTCCCCCACGCCGTTCTGGAGTGTGAGAAGCACAAAGTGCGAGATACGGCCGATTTCCTGTTCCTCCTCTCTCATACAGGACTCCCCCTTGAGTCTCAAAGCACTACATCGTAACTGCCTCCTTTGATTGTTTCGGTTTGAATCTCTCTCTTCACATACGGTGATGGATTCCCATTGTGACTTCTTCCCATCGTTCATCCGGTTCTCATCCATCATTGGAACGGAGGAAGATCCAAGATGATCAAAATGACGTATTTTTTATGTCAGCAATGTATCTCGACAATGTATATTTGGTTTTCAACTTGTTACACAGGGTCCTGGAAATGTGAGAGAACGGAGGAATCAGGGAATACAAATTTTTTGTCACTAGGATCACAAGACAGAGATACTTATATATACTTCTTCTTCATGAATTTGATACAAAAAAAAGTTTTAATCCGGTGTGGAAATAAGCATTCGTCCTGGTTCGCTTATCATGGTAATCATTATATCTTCATCTCATCATTCATCCGGTTCTCTTCCCGCTATTGAAGCGTAAAAAGATTCTGGTTGATCCAGGGTTGATCCTGATTATTTCCTTGACGACGACGATTTCAAATTTGGCTAATCAAGATCGCTCCATGAACAGCGGGAAGTCCACGTTAGAACGAGGGATTCTTGCTGGATTTCCCGCCCCCCTCCGCCCGTCGTTCTGGATAGTGGAAGCACGAAGTTGGAGTGGGGGCCCACTTCCTGCATCTCTTAACTCCTGCAGGACCCTCGGTCCAGCCCGGTTGAAAACAGATAAAAGGGAAGAGTATCATATAGCGCTTGTTGCTCAAATAGCTAAACAAAAGAACGTTGGTTTCTTTCGTTTCTATTGCATCCACAGCGTGAAGCTGTGATGTATGGAAAGTGATGCTTATTTTCGCGATTTTAAATTATCATTATGAGGTTAGAGTCAGAAGAACTTCTATCTGCTCATGAAATATATATATATATATATATTGCCTTTGTGGACGAGGAGTTCATATAGGGGATATTAATTCCAAGAGTGATCAATGAACATCGAGATGTCGACGCCAGAATGAGGTATTTCTGCTGCAATTTCCCCAACGCCGTTCTGGAGTGTGGAAGCACCAAGCGCGAGATGCGGCCGAGTTCGCGCACCTCCTCACTCCTGCAGGACTCCCCCTCGAGTCTCAAAGCACTACAGCGTAACTACCTCCTTCGATTGTTTCAGTTTCAATCGCTCACTTCCCATATATTGATGGATACATTGTTGATATTATTCGCTGGATTATGTGCATCCTAGCTGACAGACTTGTGTTATAACCTAAATATTTTCACTTTAGATAGGTCTATTGCTTCTCATGAGACTATGAGTATCAAAATAATGAAATTGATTGATGTAAGTTATTTAATGACATGTTCAACCAGTATGCTGCCTTCATAGAATATACATGCCGAATGTCTAGAGCAAGTAAATTGATACCTACTTCCATTAAGGTTTACGTGGCTAATAGCTTTTCATCAGACCCATTCAATTCCTTTTTTTTTTTAAGTTCAAATACCCAATTTAGTAAAACTCAGGAAGTAAATATGATGGTGAATAAGAGGTAGTAAGATGGGCTATTTGAGTTGAATATTGTCCAGACTCCACAAGCAGGCATATTTTTTTTGGTACACCTTTCTTTTTTCTCGGCCTTTTTTTAACCTGTATTCTGTCAACTCTCTTTAGATGCGAGAAGATGTAATACAAAATTGCACGATTTTTATAAGCCTTAATGTTTCTGTGCTCTCTATCTTAGAAAGTTTAACTGATCTACTTATAAGTTATGATATGTGATGTATGTCTAGGCTGCTTTGATATTTAAAGATCCATTGGGTTTGAGATACTTGAAGTAGCCTTTACCAGTACTCTACCCAGCATATTTGAAATTTTGCATGATTTGTCTGATATATTTTCAATGCAATTTTGCAAGAGAAAGGAAGCAGCACTTACTAATGGATATATAGTAATTTTGGTTGATTCATCTAGCATTAGATTATTTCAGTTTTTCCTCGTGATATTGAGGTGCAAAAGTTATATAATCTGATGAGCAGATTGGGCAAAGTGAAGTTAGAAGTGAATCCTTGCAGCTCTCCATTGTCTATTTAAGTAATCCGGAAAGGCTCACTGGATTCCTTGACAGTGTAATGATCCTCAATATGCTCAGAATAGGAGTGTAACGGCTGTACACTTTTACTGAATTGTGCATATCACATTCGATATTCCCTCACCTGAAAATTAATCTCTGGATTTCAGGATGCCATTATTGACTAACCCTGTTTTCTTAGTTTTGCAGTTCATAGTGACTGATGTTTAGAGAATATGAATGTGAGGAGCTGGAATTACCTGAGTGATCCTCTGATGAATCCTCTATAATCCTCTAAGAGGATAATGTGGTTTCTTTGGTTGTTGTTTATGTTGACATTCTGGAAATGATATGAGGAGTAATTGTCTAAAATGGGTAAAGGAATAAATCTCTTGTGTCTGAGACTTTTTGGCTGGATTGTATCACTTGCGGATCTCTACAAGGGAAGGAGTCACTGCAAAAGTCACAGACAAGAAACGTTGACAAATCAACGTTTACTCTATGTAGATGATATTCCCATTTCCACGTCGAGTCCACGTATACTCTCATCGTTTACTCAACGTTTCCAGGTCGATAAATATACGTATATTCAACGTCAATTCGACGTTGCTGTGCCACGTGGGATCGCTCCTTTCCACGGAGCAAACGCGAGAAATAAGGGGGGGGGGGGGAAATCATAATCTGCAATGGCCAACCGGGAAGAAAGCGCGACGGCCATTATCTCCACTGAGGACACTGCGATCAGCGATGAGAGTCGAGAGCTCCGTCGAACAGGGCTGCCAGATATCGAGTTCCATCCAGCAATCTGGATCCGTCAAGCACTGCGAGTGCTCTAGGGTGCACGCATTGCCACGGGCCAGAATTCTTCGCAAATCGGCTTGGCTAAGAATTCTGCAGACCCCATTGGCAACGCTTCATGCCTGTGATCGGCGCTGATACGAGAATATTTGAAGACTCTCCGGATTCGTCTCTCTCTCGAATGCGACTCGAAAAATAATCGACAGACGAAGAGAGGCATCGAGGAAACTTACTCGTGAGTCATGTCCAATTTTCGAACGGTTTGTTGCTGCTGATTTTCCACATTTCAGCAGTCTATGTCAGTCTATGTCAGTCTAGGTCAGTCTAGGTCAGTCTAGTTCTAGACCATCAAACACTGATCGTGTTCTGGCAGGAAAACTTATTCTTCTTGATTTTTGGTGGGTCTGATACGGCTCGGGAAATACCTTCGCGCATTTAAAAAACCGCGTACTATTTAATATTTGATTGAAATGTAACTTTTTTTTCAATAAATTAAAATTCTAAAACCTCATTTCATTCCTAAATGTGACTTGCGAGGAGCTAGAACAATGCTGAATATAGAATTTATGGAAAATCATCCTCTCCAAAAATATGTTCATGACCACCATGGCCAAGTCTGGAAATTGACTTATTGCAAAATATAATATATATAATATATAATACTCGTATATTATATATATTATATATCTGTTGTGTATATTACATGGAAGAGGAGCTCCTCTCTCCTCCAGGTAGATTGTAACGAGTCGGTAGCACTCTTCCCCATAAAATGGAAAGCTGATTCGTATCTGCATGGAACTCGATATCCGGCAGCACTGTTCGACGGATCTGTTGACGCTAATCCTTATCGCTCTTCCAGTGGAGGTCTGAGTGGAGACCATGGCGTGGTGCGGCTCGCAGGCGTTCGTCAGGTGAGGCTGGGTCTTTCTCTCTTGGGGCTTTCCCCTTTTGTTGCTCGCGGTTGCTTCGTGGACTTGGTGAGGGTTTCGTGGACTTGGTGAGGGGTTCGTGGACTTGGTGAGGGCTTCGGGGTCTTGGTGAGGGCTTCGTGGACTTGGTGAGGGCTTCGTGGACTTGGTGAGGGGTTCGTGGACTTGGTGAGGGATTCGGGGTCTTGGTGAGGGATTCGGGGTCTTGGTGAGGGGTTCGTGGACTTGGTGAGGGCTTCGGGGTCTTGGTGAGGGATTCGGGGTCTTGGTGAGGGATTCGGGGTCTTGGTGAGGGATTCGGGGTCTTGGTGAGGGATTCGGGGTCTTGGTGAGGGATTCGGGGTCTTGGTGAGGGGTAGGTCCTGAAAACGGTGGATTTTTTTTCCGGCTTTACCCACATTCTCGTTTTAATGAAAGAAGGAAGACTGGAGAAATTTTGCAATGAGATTTTGCGAGAAATTTCCTTGTTTTGGCAAGCCTTTAAAGACTCGCATCTGCAAGAGTTGCTTTTGGTTATTGCAAATTAAAAAAAAATGCAAATGCGAAGAAATAATGGATTCCGAAATCGAACCGTATTTCTTCGCTGACTCCACGAGCATGAGTCACGCAGGCAGATCCTCCTGGCCAACGCATGAACGCATTCATTGTTGGCTAATCCAGAAATGATACCACCACCTTCGGCCAACGTCGGCTGCGAGCATGGACCCACACCGCAGTGGATTGCCCACGTAGGCCCCACTTCGAACCACCCCATGCATCTCAACAAATAGCCGTCTGTGGGCGCACCATCTCATTTGAATGAAGTTTCCACGCGTGAAGCGAGATGGCGCCAAAATAGCCATGATTTCGGTGGTGTCAGGTTGCAACTCGCTGCGAGTTTTTGATACTTTTCATGCATCTTTTCCCACGGACAATTTATAAGACTCAAATTCCTCAAATGCATTTGCAAAAAAAAAATTTTTTTAAAGTCCAATCCTGGTAATTATCAGGGTTGTAATTACCAGGGTGGTAATTATCAAGGTGGTAATTATCAGGGTGGTAATTATCAGGGCTTGACTCGATCCAGTGAGGATGATGAGAATATCCAAATCTCGATGGCAGAAAAAAAGGTTACGCCTGATTCCTCTTCAGGTACTAAGTACCTGGAAGCACGTGAGCGTTTTACGTTTCGTTTAAATATTCGCTTGGGCAAAAGTTACTACACAGTCCCTGCATACTGAAAAATTGGTGTATTGCTGATTTGGTCCTCTTTGTCTCAAAACCGCTGGATGAAGCCGGTAGCTTTCGAAATTGCATCGCAAAATCATTCTCCCGCGTTAATTGTGTTTTGTTGTCGACAGCGGCGTTAGAAACTAAACCATTTTCTACATTCAACAATTGCATAGAGACTTTTTGTCTCACCCCGCTTATAATTTTTTTTTGTCCTCGATCGTCGAAGCGTGAGGCGAGTCACTACCAGATGCCACTGAAATCGCGGCTCTTTTTGCGCCATCTCGCTTCACGTGCGGGAACCTCATTCGACTAAACGAGAAGGCATGGGATGCATTCGCATGGGATGCATTCGCATGGGATGCATATTGGCGATCGCCAGACGTCCTCGCGCCGATTCTCCGTCAGCAGAAATCATTCCAGAAATTAGACTCAAGACGAATGCAGATGATCCCTTACGAAAATGTATTATAGGATTCCTATATATTCCTTTAGGAATATATAGGAATCCTATAGGAACCTAAAGGAATCCTATAGGATCCTATATGCCCCATAGAGTTCAGTTTGGGACCTATATGGCTCCCTATTGAACCTATAGAGTTCCCTATAGAACATATAGATCCCCATATAGAACCTAAAGGGTTCCCTATAGAACCAATAGGGTTCCCCATAAGGCCTATAGGTTCCCTATAGGACCCAAAGGGTTCTGTATAGGACCCATAGGGTTCCCTATAAAACCTATAGGGTTCCCTATAGGGCTTATACGGAACCCTATAGGCCTATAGGGTTCCGTTTGAAGTTCTCCTCTAGGCCACTAGATGGAAGTATTGGGTTNTTTCGAAACCCAAAATATCCTCCCTGAATCCTATAGATCAGGAGACCTATAAGATCCTATAGGGATCCTAGAGGATCCTATAGGTTTTTCGTCTTTCAAAAACCTATAGGAAAGTCTATAGGTTTCCTATAAGAAATAACCATAGGTTTCCTATAGGACATTTCCGTAAGGGATGGCATGGGAAAACGGGGTAATGGGAGGAAATTGAATTTCCAAAAGTCTTCTGCGTTTCTTGAGAATTTCCGGAAACAGGATGGAAAAGAAGTATTCAGGCTGGCCATGTCTGTGCCACCGGAGTCAGAGATACTCAGCGATAGGCAAACGTGCAGGAAATTTGCAAGGTCGAGAGAATTCGCTCACGATCTTCCTGGAGTTCGTGCAGGAATTCGCCCTTTTCCCGTAATTTTCATGATATCCAAAGCCAAAACTTCGCATTCTCTCGAGTCATTCTTTCGTGACATTTTCAAACCAGATTCGAATGTCCCTCACAGGGCTCTGCGATGGAAAAAGTACCTGGTCGTCCCGACCATCATTGCTTTCATGTACCTCGTCTACGCCTTCAATCAAGAGGAGCGCATCCTCATACCAAGCTATTGGGTGCACCCGAAGAACCTAGCCGAAACAGGGAAGGACGACCGACCGGTTGTGGCCACAGCTGCATGTGGAGTGCAGGCCACGGAGGAAGTCCTCCTCTCCCTGCGATCCCTCATCCTCCTCTCTCACGTCCCCTTCCGATTCGTCGTCGTCGCCGACGAGCCCACGACCAAGTTATTCCAGCAGGTGCAGAGAACGCTTCCTTCGCACGTGCAACTCGAGATCGTGGGGATATACAAACGCATTCCGTGGAAGTATCGTCCCTGGCATAATGCATTCCACGAACCCTGCCACTGGCAGAGGCTTTTCTTGCCCTACATTCTCCCCCACGACCGTTTTGTTGTGTATGTCGATGCGGACGTGCTGTTCTTCGTCGGCGTCGAAGACGTTTGGCAGGCTTTCAGTCGGCTGGGACCCAACCATTTATTCGGCTTCACCATGGAGCACGAGGAGAACTCCACATCGTCCATCTACGAGAGCGGGTTCCACAGCGGGGTCCCGTATTACGGAAAGTCCGGTCTCCAAGGCGGAGTCTTCTCGATGGACCTTGCGAAGCTGCGGCCCATGGGATGGGAAGACGAGGTCCAGAAGATCCTGGAAGAGCACGGGCGCCTCGGCTGGATGGACCAGGACGTCCTCAACATCTTCGGCCATCACCACCCGGACACCATCAAAGTTCTCCCTTGCCGATGGAATTTCAGGTCAGGTCAGGTCAGGTCAGCCCTCTGGTCTTCCCAGCAGCCCGGAGAGTAAATATGATTCGGTTATTTAAGAAACTATCTTCATCGCGCAGCCGCCAGATTCGATTTCTTTTGCCGACTCGGACGTCGCAATGGATGCTGTGCGTCCCAACATTGAGCTCGTCCTTTATATTCTCCCCAAAATTATATTTTTGGGAAGAAAAGTAATGTCATTTATTTCGTGTTACTGACGTAACGTGAGGAAAATGAATTGTTTGAGAGCCAATACAATAACAATTATTGTATTGGTTCTCACGTAACATAGTTGTAATCTGTCCCGTCTGGAGCTCTCATGTTTTCAAGAAGGCATAGACTGTCACCTCTTTTCGTGCCAAATGGCATTTGCTGCTGATGAAATTAAAAAAAAAAAGTTTTTCAACGTTCCTGGAGTAAAAAACTAAAAAAGGGAGGTTCACGATGCACGCTCAGTGGATCCCTTATTTTGTCTAATTTTGTATTATTTCATAGTATGTCGAAAAATTACGTTGGAGCGAATTTACGGATAAATTTTCCTGCCACTTTTGTCCCAATTACTCTGGGATTGCCCTTTAATTATTCTCTTCGAATGGGATGGGGATACCATATGATGATCGCTTTCCAAGAATTTTCTTATTGAGATTTTAGGGAAATTTCCTCGCATTTTCTCACTGAGAGGAAGCTTGCTCGAGCATTTTGTATTGGTCGAGATACTCGTAAATAAGAAAGGCCTGGAAGAGAGAAAGGTTCTTTTCTTCACGATCCAGGCAGGTACATTGCATCTACGAGGACAACAGGTGCCTCCCGGCCCAGGAGGAGGGAATCGCCCTGCTCCACGGCTCCGGCAACGCCTTCCACAACTGGCGGTACCCGGGGATCCGAACGGCCGCGGATGTCTTCCGGGAATGGGACTTCCGGGCGGACCCTTCCGGCCTCGCGGACGAGATGGAGCGAAGAATCGCGATGCTGGATGGCAACGCCAGCTGTGATCCCTTGCGGCTTCGATTCTTCAGCAAAGCCATCAGGAACCAGATGCCCCAGGCGTTCGTCGCATCGGGAGATTAGTGCTTCGCGTCCACGCGACTTACGTCAAGTGTCCACCGTGAAGACTTCCGTGTTTCAAAGACTTCCATGTTTCAAAGACTTCCGTTTTTCAAAGACTTTCGGTTCCGCCGCAACTGACCTTCGAAGCAGTGCAGAGACTAAAAAAAATTTTCATAATCACGGATGTTTCAGTCGTGTGGGTTTAGAGCCGTGTTGTGAACTTGTGGCGAGGAAAAGGGGGGAAGAATAACTCCCAACACAAAAAAGAGGATTTTTTATATTTGAAGAAAGAAGGAAAATAAGTTCCCCCAAAATAAAGGTCGCTGAAAGTGAAAAAAGGAAATTTGACTGATTTTTTTGTCATTTGCGCATTCAGAAAAAATTTTCCCTCGAAAGGGTTAACTTTAGCCTTTAGCCTTCTTCCGCTTCCAGAGGGGGATGAGAATTGGATGAGCGATGGATGAAGTCATTCTATTCCCGTGTGTGAATGGGATGGCTCGGACGCAAACAATCGGGGGTGGAGGGGGGGAGGGGGAGGATTTGGGGTCTCCGAGGTGAAAATCCTTTTTCATCGTCGGATTTCCGATGTCTTTCCGCTCGCGAGAGACGATCAAGGATCATCTTTCTTAAATCCCTTCCCGTGCAGGGTTCTACCAAGCGCTAGTTCCCAGTCTCAGTTTTATTATTTCTCAGGATATTTTATTCTGCTGAATTCTGAAAATTATTCGCCATTGCTGGATTTTCAGGTGTCATCGACGACTCGCCCAGAATGCCCAACCAACTTTTAGGAGCCGCAAAGGCCTCTATTCCATCGATGCCGAGGCGTTGTGCGATGCGAAAAGGGATTTTTTTTTTTACTTTGTCTCTGGCTAAGCTCGTTGCTCCGGAAATGGGTTTTAAAAAAAATTCTCATAATCGGTCGCTCTTGAACGGGAGTAACAGCGGAAAATCGCATGGAAAAAGTTACAAACTTGGTGATGTTGATGTTACTCCTGATGTTACAGTCCTCAGAAATGTTGGTGAAGGATTTATTTTAATGAGCGATCCGGCGCGAAGGAGAAATTTACATTCCAAGTCCTTTTTTCTTCCGCGTAAATTTTCCCGCGGGCGAATTCAAGCTCCGCGGGATGCCGGATGTCGAGCCCTTACGAAAATGCCTTATAAGGTAAACAGATGGGTCAAAGCATTTTGCAATCTGGGATAATGTTAGCATGACTTTGCCACCAAGTCAGCGAGATACCATGGCTAGTCACTAAACAAAAGAAAAAAAAAATCTAAATTTTTGGAGCAATATCTCTTGGACAAAAAATCTCCCAGCGAGACCTCAATAACTTTGAGGACAATCTGGAATCTACCAAGGCGTGATGCAATCAGTCGGTCTATGTTTGCAACCATTTACCGAGACTTTCGAACATTCGGATCCGTACTCCATCCAAGGTCGCGCACGCCAACAGAGCGAACCCCAGAAAATATTCAGAAGGTGCAAGAGGCTGCACATGTCCACACAGAGGCCAACCGGAATGCCGGCTCTGAGAGAATCGTGCTTGAGCTCGGTCCTTACGGAAATGTCCTATAGGAAACCAATAGTTATTTCCTATAGGAAACTTATAGACTTTCCTATAGGTTTTTGAAACACGAAAAACCTATAGGATCCTTTAAGTTCCTAAAGGATCCCTATAGGGTCTTATACGTCTCCTGACCTATAGGATTCGGGGAGGATATTTTGNTAGGAAACTTATAGACTTTCCTATAGGCTTTTGAAACACGAAAAACCTATAGGATCCTTTAAGTTCCTAAAGGATCCCTATAGGGTCTTATACGTCTCCTGACCTATAGGATTCGGGGAGGATATTTTGGGTTTCGAAACACAGGCATTACGACAGAATGGCGACCGGGGTTAATATTGGCGCAGCATTTCGGTGTAAATCAAAGAACCGATTATGGGTTTTTCCGTGGTAGGAACAAATGCATTATTAATACCAGTACTGGGAGGATCTGCATGATTTATGACCCTGGCCCACATGCATCGCTGGTATCACATATCACCACATGTACAATCGTAGATGTACAATCGATGTATGTGGTGATACCACGTATGTGGTATCACCACATACATCGATTGTACATCTACTCCTTCGGTAGGAAGAAGTGGTATTCTTCTCTCGACCTAAGGAAATAGAAGACAGAACCAGCGAGCACGTCTCTTTACTGAAACTCCACTTGGATAGAGTCCGCACAGTTTCGTACGTGGTCTTCAAAAAGAATAAGGGCATATTTCTTCACGGGACTCCATAATTATATCTGGAAGAAGAGCATGACAAATAAGGAACTCTTAAAGTTAATTGATTGCTACAATGGGGCAAGGCGAGACATTCGGGGACGTACAAAACTCTCTTGTGAGAGATGATTCCTTGGGTAAGGGGAGGGCACGTTTGTGTAGGACGTACAAAACTCTCGTGTGAGAGATGATTCCTTGGGTAAGGGGAGGGCACGTTTGTGTCCTTTGAGAAATGTGAGAACCCAATACTTCCATCTAGTGGCATAGAGGAGACCTTCAAACGGAAACGTATAGGCCTATAGTGTTCCGTATAATCCCTATAGGTCCTATAGGGAACCCTTTAGGCCCTATAGTGAACTCTATAGGTCCTATAGTGAATCCTATAGGTCCTATAAAGAATCCTATAGGCCCTATAGCGAACCCTACAGGTCCTACAGGGAACCCTATGGGTTTTATAGGGAACCCTACGGGTCCTATACAAAACCCTTTAGGTCCTATAGGGAACCTATAGGCCTTATGGGGAATCCTATAGGTTCTATAGGGGGTTCAATAGGTTCTATAGGGAACTCTATAGGTCCCAAACTGAACTCTATGGGGTATATAGGAACCTATAGGATTCCTTTAGGTTCCTATAGGAATATATAGGAATCCTATAAGGCATTTTCGTAAGGGCGGCAATCTGGATCTGTCGTGCACTGCGGGGCCACTTGGGTGCAATCAGTGATGACTTAAGGATAATTTTTTACTCGAGGGAAGACGCTTCCTGCTTCGCGACGCTTCGCGACGCTTCGCGATGCTTCGCGATCAGCGCTGATACGAGAAAATAACTCCACTGACACATCACAAACAGATCGGAATGGTTTGCTGTTCCGAGAGTGTTTGAAGACTCTCCCTCTTCGTCTCATCTCTCGAATGCGACTCGAAACAGCGATAATCGACAAAGAAAGGCACGGCGGAAACTTCCCTGCTTGTGGAATCCTCCCCGCCACCAGAAGCGGAGGGCTCAGCCGGGACCACCGATGCAGCTGGCGGCGAACTCTCTACTGACCCTTTGGACGCTCGAGTGGCCGTGGTTCGTCTCGTTACGTAGTTCGTACGTTTCGGGGCAGATGGCAGTAGTGTTCATACTGCCCCTCCGCGTCGTCTTCCTCTCGCTGCTATAGATGTCGCCAATTCGCTTAAATATTTCCCCAGTTCCGCGAGTTCACCAGGTCTCGGCTGAGGGGACAGGTGCTTCGCGTACGACGCGAGTGCGAAAAAAAAATTACTTTTCGACTGGCTGAAGCCGCTTGCCTACAACGAGGTTCGATTTCGAAATTGGAGTCACATGTGTGTCGTACGTATGGATGGCATGTGGATGTCAGATGCGGATTTCGATGGCTGAGGTATCGAGGTACTTGTTTCTCCTCGTTGAGGAATTTCTAGTACTGATAAGTGCTTTCTTCACATTCCTCCTCGACGGGGCAGGGATTTTTTATTCATTTATTTATTTTTATTTTTATTTATTTATTACAAATTTGCACTTGCTAATGGGTATAGAGAGCTGGCATATTTTTGAGGAAAAAAAAAGAAACTAGGAAGCTAAATTCCATGCGAGTAGAAGTGGCATGATCGAAATGTCAGTTAATGTCTGCCATGCGATCATTGTAATGTCAGATCGACAAACAACAGATTGCACCAGTGTGCCGCAAGTGCAACGCTCGGAACAGCCATACGCAACGATGATCGTGAGCGACTGGCGCTAATTCTAACCGTGTTCTAGAAATGCACTCGTGTTCTAGAAATGCATTCGGTGCACGAAGAGCTGCCAGACTGCCGACTCCAGGAAAATTCCAACTTTAGGGGTACAAGCCCCGCGGGGCACATTTCGGGGGGGGGGGGGGGTGGGGGGGATGACTGATTTCGTAGACCCAGGCCTAATCCGTGGATGGAAGCTTAGGCTAATATCATTCTCATGCACTTTCTCCCTTCAAGGAAGCGGAAAGGAAAACCAATAGCTGTTGGATTGCATACCGTAAAGTTGGACTTTATTGGTACATGCCCTGAAGAGACTGATTTGGCAGGCCTCTATCTAACCCTCAGACGTATGCGCCTCAGGCTTACATCAATGCTTGACCCATTTGCATCCAGGAACTTTTCGGCTCGTCTGACCGAGAATCGTGCTGCCTCGTGCGAGGTCTTTCCGCCTTTGCCTATCTGGGTCGCGAGCTACGTGGAAGGACACTGGTTCGTGCGTACTAGTACGCTTGCGGATGCGAATGGGTTACATTTATTTTTCTCACGGGAATGCGGGTATGAAGATTTTCGCTTGACTGCGATTTATGGTATGGCTATCCCCAAATCCACTTACGGACGCTTAGGTCAATGCCAACTCCATGCGCACACTTCCTTCAACGACGCGGGAACACGAATAGATGTAGGCTGCATTTACGGAATGACGCGTTCTCTCACGGGCAAATGTATGTAGCCTTAGGAAGAATATGGTAAAGGGATTTTATGTCTCTTTGTCATTCTCTTCTTTAAAGAGCATGAATATTCATCAAAGCTAGTAATAAATGTAGTTCGTGATGCTGTCATTTTTGAAACATATAATGAAAATGATGGAAGCTCACAGCAGACGCTTCGACATATGACATCAAGGAACAACAAAGGTCTGGGACAACTGCTTCCTGAGGGTCTTGGAGAAGAAACGAAGCCGCAAGGGATCGCAGCTGGCGTCGTCATCCAGCATCGCGATTCTTCGCTCCATCTCGTCCGCGAGGCCGGAAGGGTCCGCCCGGAAGTCCCATTCCCGGAAGACGTCCGCGGCCGTTCGGATCCCCGGGAACTTCCAGTTGCGGAAGGTCTCGGCGGCGCCGTGGAGGATGCCGATGCCGTCCTCGTGCGCCGAGAGGCAGGTGTTGTTCTCGTGGCGGCAGTGTTCCTGTCTGGAAGGCAGAGAAGTTCGAAAGATAATAAGAATTAATAAGAGAACAGACGAAGACAGGCTGGCAGGAAATGGTCATCGTAAGTGTTCTTTTGGCATACAGAAAAGAGCAGTGTGCGAAATCGATCGGTAAGACCTTCGAACTTCTTCCTGGCTGTTCTTTCCGCCTTGTCTGATCAAATTTGCCGATTCTAGCGGCAGTGATGCGAGAAATGGCCTCTGAGACTTTATTTTACGTGCAAAATTATGAGTGGAAACTCTCGCCATCTAACCTGAAATTCCATCTGCAAGGCAGAATCTTGATGGCATCCGGATGGCGATGGCCGTAGATGTTGAGGATGTCCTGATCCTTGAAGGCGATGTCTCCCATTCGTTCCTCCAGGATTCCCAGAATCTCCTCCTTCCAGCCGCGAGATCTCATCTTCTCGAGGTCCATGGAGAGGATCCCTGCCTGAATTCCTGTTTTCCCGTAATGCGGGATGTGGCCGTTCTCCGACGTCTGATAAATTGAACTCGTGGAAAGCACCTCGTGTTCCAGGGTGATGCCTATCAGTTGACCGGTTTCCAATTGCCTGAAGGCCTGCCAAACTTCTTCCAACCCCACGAAGAACAGCATGTCGATGTCGACGTACAGAGCAAGACGGTAATGCGGTAAGATGTCGGGCAGGAACAGCCTCTGCCACGTGCAGGGCTCGTGGAATGCGTCATTCCAGGGACGATATTTCCATGGAATGCGCATGTGGATCCCCACGATCTCGAGTTGCACGTGTGGAGGCAGCGTTCTCTGCACCTGACGGAGCATGTCGGCCGCGACGTCGTCGGCGATGACGACGTATCGGAAGGGGACGTGAGAGAAGAGGATGAGGGATCGCAGGGAGAGGAGGAGTTCCTTCGGGGCCTGCACTCCACATGCAGCTGTGACCACAACCGGTCGGTCGTCCTTCCCCGTTTCGGCTAGGTTCTTCGGGTGCAACCAAGGGTCTGTCACGACCATGCGCCCCTCTCCGCTGAAGACGTAGACGAGGTACATGAAGGCAATGGTGGTTGGGACGGCCAGGTACTGTTTCCATCGCAGAGGCCTGTGAGGGACGGAAGAAGCAGTTTTGAAAATGTCATGCAATTATTACCTAGGCCCTCGAGAAAACGCGAATTTATTTTTGCATATCGTAGCATCGATCTTGGGTGAAAGTGTGGATTTCTGTTTAACATAAATGTATGACTATTGAATAATCTCGATCTGGAGAATTTCGGACATTTCGGAAAAAGGCATTCTTTTAGGAAAAGAGTCCTCAGTGTCGACTTCATCAGCTATGATGATTAATGTTCTGAACGCTTCCAGATCGACGGCTTCATTTCCTTTTTCGAACTCGATGGATCCGAGAACAGCAGAGGGAGGCATGACTGTTAGTAAAATTAATAAGTATGAAGTAGTGCTCCAAGGACCAATCCAGGAATAACCTGGAAGAATAACATTTCCAAGGAATTAGGGTAAATGGTAAAATTTTCAACTTTACATTCGAAAATGCTTGCGGAGATGTTGGCGGGAAAAAAAAATCAAATTGGATGGATGCAGATGGATCAAAATGAATGATGGTTCTTTAGCATTTCTTCTTTAGCATTTCTTCTTTAGCATTTCTTCTTTAGCATTTCTTCTTCAGCATTTCTTATTTAGCATTGAACTTTGCCTCACCATGCTTCATCGAATCCGTTCGCCTTCTGCTTTTCAGCCGGAATACCGCAAGCTTCCGGAGGATCGGTGGGATCTCTTTCGTGTAAATAGTTTTTCAGGCGCGCATAGATAAGTTGCATCTTTTCTTTCCTCTTTGTTTGACGAGGATAACGAGGGAGGTGTCGTTTACGACGTGCAGGACGATTTTATCATGGCACGACCTAAAGGCGCTATCACACGCTATGATTCCTCTCGCATATGGCTGCTTGTCAGGGACTATGAGCAGCTCGTGGCAACCACGCCCCCCGATTGGGTGGCATGGTCAGCCAACAGGGCGACTCCCACACGACTATCCACTCTCTTGGTTTGGGGCTCAAGGAGGGCCAGTAGTTCCGTGAAGGTGTCAAGATTCAGCACGGAAAGGATGGAGATCTCGTCATTCTGGGAAAATTTTGGATTTTCGAAACCATTTTCTCGCCTCCTTGCCGATTTTGCATCACACCACTCTAATTTTCCTCATTAAAGTTCCAATCATAATTTTTTTTAAGCGACTCCAGCGGTGAAAATTTCACCCCGGAAAAATCATTCCGATCTCGACCGGGCGACTGGACGAGAGGAACCAACCATCCGGCCGACGTCGCCCTGAAAACTCGCGAAAAACCACCTGGGAAATTCCCTCATTCGGGAGCAGTCACGAGCGAGCGAATTCGCAGCGTCTGACAGCGCCCTGAGTCGATAATTTCTGTTCTTCCTCTGAGCGAACTTTCCCTGCTGCCAGAACGGGAGAGAAAGGGAGATTTCTCCACCTAGATTCCCTCAAATCATACGATAGACAATTTTGCAATTTCTTAAAAGACCCTTACGAAAATGTCTTATAGGATTCCTAGAGGAACATAAAGGAATCCTATAGGTTCCTATAGGCCCCATAGGGTTCAGTTTGGGACCTATATGGTTCCATATAGAACCTATAGGTTCCGTTTGAAGTTCTCCTCTAGGCCACTAGATGGAGGTATTGGGTTTTCGCATTTCTCAAAGGACACAAAAGTGCCCTCCCCTTACCCATGGAATCATCTCTCACAAGAGAGTTTTGTGCATCCCCATATGTCTCGCCTTGCCTCATTGTAGCAATCCATAAACTTGGACGCTCCCTTATTTGTCATCCTCATCTTCCAGATAGAATCACGGAGTCCAGGCAAGAAATTCGCCCATATTCCCTTTGAAAACCACGTACGAGAGTGAATAGGTTTTCCATCATTTGCATATGTCAGCCAATATGGCTCACGATAAAAAATGAAGTGAAGCTAGAAAAGGATGCCCAACTTGTCCTCGACGCTCTTTCATCCTACTGTAAGGATTAGAGGATTTCCATGAATCCATCCAAATCCTCATACCTTTAGAAGCCCATCCCGACACACCTACAACTTAAGACTTTGGACGAACGGGAACCTCATCCCCGCTGCTTCCACCTGCAAATTTCTAGGTATCACTTTCCACCAACCTTTGGTCCCCCCACGTGCAGATGCTACGTCATGAGGCAATTCGTAAAGTGAATTGCCTGAAGTTGCTCTCGCGTGTCAACGGTTGTGGGCCAGACGTCATCATGCGCCTGTATAAGGTTTACATCAGTCCTGTTTTAACGTACGGATTTGCGGCCTGGGCCAATGTCCCCGATTCCTCCTTGGACACGCTTGCACGCATCGAACGAGCTGCGATTAAGTTCGCGTACAGAATCCCACGTCACTACCCCTCTGATTACATCTATAGGGTCAGTGGCCTTACACCTCTTGTGTACGCCTCAGATCTAGCTCTCTCCTTCTACGAGAGGGAGATCTGAAGACGTACACCCTGAAGACGTACACGAATACCTGACAACATACGACAGAAAGCACAAAGGACGACGACGAGCGTTCAGAGCTGAATCTCCCATCTTCAGCACACGCCGTCGAATCTCCAGTTGGGAACATTATATCATTAACACACTCGATGATCTCCCAAATGACTCAACTACTCAGCCACGCTCCCCCCAACCCTCACCCATCCTTTGACCATTTCTTTGTTCCCCCGGCCGCCTTTTAGGCCATTTCCAATCCCTCACTCTTGAACTGATGAAGCCCTCTGAATACCCCATAAAGGGGACTTTCATCTCATCCACCCCTTCTGGCATCCATGCAGCCACAACCGTCCTAATCGCTTCCATCCACCAACCAATTAAGGCAGCTCAGCGTCAATCGTAGGATCTCCCTCTTTAGCTAGTCTGCCTTGTTAAGCAGCTTTCCTCTCTATCTGTCGGGACAAGCAGGGAGCCTGATGATGTTTTTCTCAACAGCTGGCACCTGTCAATCCCAAGTAGCTCACGGGGAACCCGATTGGTACCTAAAACTTATATAAATGCTGTTATAAAATGGATAGGATTTAATCATCTTTAAATCTTTATCTTTAAAAGTGGGTCTAAAATAGCCCCAACGTGTTTTCACTCTTTAAAAGTTAAACGAATATTTCTCACCTTTTTCTAGGCTGCTGTTGCAACTGTCCTAACTAATGAGCCATCTGTGAAACAGACGGGAGAAACCTCGGTCTCCGACCGGGATAATGGGGACCATTCCCATTGTCTAAATCAGCCTCGAGGGGGTCTTGCACCTGGAGGGTTTCACCGGGACTGGCGGGAACCCTGATGTACCCACCATCAGGGAGAGGGGCCAGTCCCCCCCATTAGAAAAATAAAATAAAATAAAAAAATAAGTAGACTCTATCCGAATCAGTAAAGAGACGTGCTCGCAGGTTCTGTCTTCTGTTTCCTTAGGTCGAGAGAAGAATGATACTTCTCTCTAAGGAAGTGGACGCGCGATCCAGCGACATATGGGGCCATGAATTATGCAGAACCGGGCAGTACTGGTTTTAATAATGCAAGTGTCCCTACCATGGGAAAACCCCTAATCGGTAATTGATTTAAACCAAAATGCTGGGCCAATATTAACCGCAGTCGCCTTTTCCGTCGTAATGCCTGGGTTTCGAAACCCAAAAAATCCTCCCCGAATCCTATAGGTCAGGAGACCTATAAGACCCTATAGGCTTTTCGTGTTTCAAAAACATATAGGAAAGTCTATAGGTTTCCTACAGGACATTTCCGTAAGGGGATCCACACGCCGTTTTTAGGGGTAGAAGACATTCCGATAATCATTTTCAGGATATCTCAATAATTTATACAACCGACTCCTTAAATAAAAAAAACTCCAGGATCTTCTAATGACTCATCGAAGAACCGAGAACCGAAACGAGTTATAAAAAAAAAAAAAAAGATTCAGACGATTCCCAATAAGGAAACGGCAGAAGCGAAACACGACCGGCCGGGATCCCCCCAACGAAGAACAAAAGGCGATCCGGACCAATCGATTCTAACGAAGTTTCCGCCGAGCCCACCGCCTAATCGTCGGATCGTTACCCCCGCTAATCACCTTCCCCGGGCAGCCAGAGGAACAGTCGAACGAACCCCATTCACTCCAGGACAAAAGAGAAGTGACTAACGACGAAGGAGACCACCTCCTTATATACCTCCTCCCCCCCCCCCCCCCCACCAACGCGGAGGACTCGGTACTGCGTGAATGCGAAGGCTGAGTGAGGTTGGAGATTGCCGTGTCGAGTGGATGGCGATAGAGTGTGGCAAAAAATTGGGCGAGTCGTTTTGATGCAGTAGTTGTACATTCTGAGAAATAACCTTGTCGCTTTTAACGACCTGTTAAGAAATGTGAATGATGCATAAAGTGCTCGATAGATGCCTTGAATTACGTATTGTTCTGCGATTCTACTGTTTCCACTGGTTCCCAATAGGGGATTTCACTTTTTTTTTTTAATTTTGTACTTTAAAAGCGAACCCTAACGGGAAGAGAGAATTTGCCCTGCCGTAACGAAGTATTTGGTACAGCTAGCATTTACTTACGCAACGCTGCCTACCACGTAATATGAGAAATATTTTTATAATATATGAAATTAATCTTAAAAATGTTATTACTATTGTCTTAAAATATGCAATAAAGGCCAACCACGGAAACATCGACATCAAATCTGACAGTCTGAATCGAAGCACCCAAACCAGGGACACGACCGTCCCCGCCCTCCCACCATGCCCCCCCTTGCCCCCCCTTGCCCCCCCCCCCCACCCCAAAACAAGCACCTAGAAAGCATTTGGTGAATAATAAGAGAGTAAATTCGAAAAGCTCACGGTGTGCTCACTTTTTACTCCCCAAACGCTTGGAATTTTTTAAGAGTGTACTAATTCGAGTTCTTCTGTCACCTCGGAGTGAGGGATCTTCAGCTGAAATCTTGCGGGATTGGAGGGTAGGTTTTGGCGATTAGACTTGATTGGAGGGACTTTGATACCCATTCGCTTGATGATGTTATGGCTCCTTGTACAGTGTTTGGGTAGCTCTTCGCCTCCCTCCACGTGTTGATGGATGTTTTAGTTCACCTCCTTCGGCTTCCTCCCCCGCCTTGACTCTCTGCTGATACACTGGACGTTCCGCGGTCGTAGGCTGGCATACGTTACAACAGTACTTTTGACAGGCAAACCCGCTTTGTTATCCACATATTCAAGAAATATTCATGGAGTCCAGGCCATAGACAAGCTCATATTCCTATTTTATCCGCATGGGAGGTCTAGAATATACGGAGAGTGACCGCGTACTTCATACAGTCACACCTCAATTAAATGAGGTAATAAGGAACTGATACCTCGAACACTCTGCGGAATCTATAAGAGGTGGTCCACCCTCTGACGCGTGCTGTATTCAATACAGGCAAGGGTAGGTCAACGCCTGTACGAGAACGAAACTACACACAGTATATGAGATCTTTCGTATTTGCATGACATCCCTATCACTTTCTGATGGGAGCGTTCCTACGGAGGAGGAGAGCAATTTTTCTCCTTGGTAAATTCGCTCCTGTTCCCGGAGTGAAAGGGGAAAATAGCTAACTCCAGTTTCACACTGGAGTTAGCTATTTTACTCTCTTTTTTAAGAAAAATCGCTCCCCTTTTTCTGAGAGTGTACCGATTTGACTCGGAGGATCTTTTCGCTTCGATGGTCGTGAGTTTTCTCCAGAACTTGCAAGGTTTTATCTGGAAGCCCTTGCCCGTTGTCATTGAAAGTACTGTAAAGGTACCGGTTGACAGGTACTGACCGGTTGTTTGTCTAACATTTCTTTAGTCTTTTTTTTTATTACTTTTTATTTTTGGAAATACATTTTTTTTTTCTTGAATTACTCCCACTCGAATTAGAACTGGCACGGAAGGGAATTCACTGTCGCGGAATCGGGGCGCGTTAAGGTAAAGTTTTTCTTTTAACTTAATTAATAGTTGATATAAATCCAACCCACTGCGCCCCGTGCCCGTTACACTGTACGGTACGGGTACTTGATGCAAAAAAAATTTTTCTGAGTGCTTTTTACACCGTACGGGCGTAGTTTACGGGGGATTAAGGATTGGATTAAGGATCAATCGGATTTCCTCCGCTCGGAATGCTAACAGCCCTCAGTTCCAGGAAAAATCCGATGCCCAGATATATTCTTCAATAAATATCTTTTTCTCATTCGTTTATTCCTCCTTTGCAATTTTTCAGACACGGGAGAGCGACGCCCCGAAATGACGGAAATTCGAGGAAATTCGAAGGAATTCGAAGAAATTCGAAGAAATTCAAAGAAGTCCCGGTTCGGACTGCTGTGCTAAACTGGGACCTTTAAGCTTTGCCAGGGTCTCGCATTTCACGAATCTCACCATTCCAGTGCTGAATCGCGCTGGAAAAGATTTGCAGAAGTTCCACAGCAGACTGACATCGCCTTACGACATGGTGACATCACCTTACGACATGGTGACATGACCCTTTGAGCAGAGGATCCCCGCCCTCTTCTCACATTCCGCAGCCATTTCTCCGTGCAAATTTTCTCCGTGCAAATTTTCGCCTTGCAAATCGGCTGTTCCAGCACATCAGCCAATTTGGAATCGGTTCTCGACAACATCGCTTCTTGATTTTCGCAATTTTCTGTATTTAACTTGGACAATGGTGGAAAAGTAAAATTCGACTCAATTTATTTCCCATACAAAACGTTGACCTCCATTTAACCGCATTTTACCCTAATCTTTACCTGAAGGGTCAGGGACCTTTACCTGAAAGCACAGGTAAAAAAGGGGGAAATTACTTATTTATTTATTTTTTTTTTTTACCTCAGTTTCACCGTCCCAATTTTACCTCAGGCTAAATTTCTTTAAGGGTTAATGCGACCAAAATGACAGTTCTGTTTGATTCCGGGCAATTCATACATGGGATTTAAAAAATGCGGCTTTATTTTCATTTCGCGAACCTCACACGAACGGAAAACCACACTCGGTGCATCATTGCCAAATTGCAGAAAACTGCGCGAAACCATTCCGAAATCGCCGCGGCCGAGCTCAAGAAATTTCCCACTTTCGCCAGTCGCGAACACGCGGCGAACACGCATATAATTCCCTCTCTTCCCCGGGGAGTCACCGGGGAGTCACGGGGGAGGCACCGGGGAGACACCGGGGAGGCACCGATGATCGATGGAGTCCACAGCTGCAGGTGTCATGCGAAAGCATCGATGGCCAGGTGCCAGGTGACCGACGGGCGGCCACGCCTGCGACGCAGGTGAAATAATTGCAGGGCGACATGGATCCAAGCATCGATCGCCAACCGGAGCGCGTTCCCGTCGGAAATGGTCTCGATCCTCCATGGAGCGGGGTCTCGATCCTCCATGGTCTCGATCTATTGTTGGGCCTCATCCGCGATACCTTCCGCGATTCTCATGTCTAAATTCGTATTTATTTAAACTTGCATTTAATGCAATCGGTGCAAGCGCTACATCATTACGTAAATTGAATTTCCTCATCGCATAATCTTTTCCCTTTCCGCCTCATCCCCGAGTCCCTCGAGCGCAGCGGAAAAACATTCCGAGACAGGAAGCGCAGAGAATCGAAGGCACGGCAGGCCCCTCCCCCTCAGGCCCTGACGAACGCCGCGGACGCCACGAGAGACTGCGACGACTGCCTCCCGAGGGTCTTGGAGAAGAATCGAAGCCGCAAGGGATCGCAGCTGCAGTCCTCGTCCAGCATCGCGATTCTTCGCTCCATCTCGTCCGCGAGGCCGGAAGCGTTCTTCTTCAGGAAATCCCATTCCCGGAAGACGTCCGCGGCCGTTCGGATCCCCGGGAACTCCCAGGTTTCGAAGGACCCGCCGGCGCCGTGCAGGATCCCGATCCCGTCCTTGTATGCCGACTCGCAGCGATTCGTCTCGTAGCGACAATGCTCCTGCCTGAAAAAAAAAAAACGTTTTCGTCGGAACGGGTCAAGGCGATGAGGCATTCAGCGTCGACGGGGATTGGTCGGAATGGAAGACAAACACTCCTTATCGAAATTGAAAAAGGCTGGAAAAAAAAGAGACGAAATTCCCTTCCGGCCAAATTGGAGCTTTTTTTTTCGCATTCAGCTCTCAAGCAAGCCTTCGAACAACGGCGATTCCGGCACCATTACGATGCATGCCAACAGAAATAATGGCCAACCACGCTCCAAAAGGCACCGGTATTTAATAACGAACGATGCGGGCAGCAGCCATTTCGTCGGCAAACTCCATCCTCGCACGCACCGCAATGAAAGGAATCGAAGCTTCATATTTTATTAAACTGGTCTATTCGGCCGGATGATGACGCGTTGATAACAATGATCATCGTTAATTTTTTTTTCCCAATTCGGCGGAGATAAAAAATTAATGGCAATATCGATGTGCGAACCCTCGCAAGTCCGAAATCTCTTCCGGAAACTCTTCCGGTAACTCTTCCGGTAACTCTTCCGGAAACTCTTCCGGAAACCCTTCCGGAAATCCTTCCGGAAACTCTTCCGGAAACCCTTCCGGAAACTCTTCCGGAAACTCTTCCGGAAACCCTTCCGGAAATCCTTCCGGAAACTCTTCCGGAAACCCTTCCGGAAACTCTTCCGGTAACTCTTCCGGGTTCGTTTCCTCCATTTCCCCTCAAATTACACCGGGTGCCACGAGATCCGCTTTCGACCATTCCTTCTCGAACTGAAGGATCAACGCCGAATGCCGATTGGATTCTTGGTTCTTTCTGGCGGCCGAGAAATGCAGACCTTCTTAAGAGGTGGCTTTAATTAACAAACCGATTCATTTATGTCGTTCGACAATTCGGAATCCAAGAGAGGGGACGGAGTATATACCATTTGAAGGCACTCCTAAAAACTCGCATTATAGGCCATTTTTATCTATCTATGATTTCTAATACGAATAAATATTTTTTGTAAATATTTTAAAAAGCTCGAAGAACGCAGCAGGGTATAAATGACTGCGTCCACAAGTGATTAATTAAGCAATATCGAGGCTCTCCAGGAAACGCTCTTCGGTCTTGCGCGATGACCATTTTGAAGAATTCAATTAATATTTTAATTTGAGGAATGGAATTCCAGAACGTAAATGAAGACGCGTGAAAATAAAATTATGGGCCTATTATTATAAATGACTTTTATGAAAATTATATGGGCTTTCATAGACGATTCTACGTTTTATTGTAGAAGGGAAGGAAACGCCGATCTGACCTGAAATTCCATCGGCAGGGCAAAATCTTGATGGCTTCCGGATGCCGATGGCCGTAGACGTTGAGGACATCCTGGTCCATCCAGTAAAGGCGGCCCTGCTGCTCGTCCATGATGTCTTGGACCTCCTCCTTCCAGCCCAGGGACCTCAGCTTCGAGAGGTCGATGGAGTAGATTCCGGCTTGGAGGCCTGTCTTTCCGTAGTGGGGGAGTTGGGCGTTGACGGTTTGATAGATGGAGTTTGTGGAGGTCTCCTCGTGTTCCATGGTGATGCCGATCGCTTGCTTGGGTCCCAATTGGCTGAAAGCCTGCCAAACGTATTCTATCCCGGCGAAGAACAAGAGGTCGACGTCGACGTAAAGAACGAGGCTGTCGTGTGGGAGGATTTCGGGCAGGAACAGCCTCTGCCAGTGGCATGGCTCTTGAATGAAATCGATCCAGGGACGATACTTCCACGGAATGAGCTTATAGATCCCCATGACTTCGAGCTTTACGTGCGGAGGAAGCGTTCTCTGCACCTGGTAGAGCGACTCGGCCGTGGGCTCGTCGGCGATGACGACGTATCGGAAGGGGACGTGAGAGAAGAGGATGAGGGATCGCAGGGAGAGGAGGAGTTCCTTCGTGGCCCCCACTCCACATGCAGCTGTGACCACAACCGGTCGGGGGTCCTTCCCTGTCCCGGCCAGAATCTTCGGGTGCAGCCAGACTTCTGGGAGGGAAATGCGTGTTTCCAGGCAGAAGATGTAGGTGAGATACAGAACGACAACAACAGGCGGGACGGCCAAGTACGGTTTCCATCGCAAAGTCCTGCCAAGGGCGAAAGGAAATGCAATGAAGGCGAGGTATTACTTCCCCCCCCCCCCTTATATTTTCCAGTTTTCTCTTACGCGTCTGTAGTTCGTGCAATAATGCAAAATCGTCTCTTTTGCTGATATGTGATAATTTTCGCGAGAGTTCTCAATATTTAGTATCCCAAAGTGCCGATATATAAGCTCTTCTTAATGTGATACAATTCCGCTAGGGTGCGAAAGCGTTAACGGGACGATATCGAGTGCAACAGTGTGCCAGGAAGATCCCAGAAACGATGGGACACCGTTGCAACATCGCATCCCATGTACAAAAACCCAAAAATCGACAGGGCTAAAGTTTGAACTTGCCTCTTGCCCACAGAAAAGCCAAGTCCTTAGAGTTGCGCCTGATAATAAATGGGAAAAGAGGGGGCGATGAGGGGGCGATGAGGGGCCGAAGAGGGGCCGAAGAGGGGGCGAGGAGGGGGCGAGGAGGGGGCGAGGAGGGGGGAAATGGAAGAGTGAGCATAAGGGCTTTCTCTATCTAAAATATAAAGTTTGCGTTATCGGGATGAATCTCAATTGCAAAACCCTGAATATAAGATTAGATTTTCTCAGGGCGAATTCCTGCCTGTAAGCGGGATGCAAGTGGCTTATGTCATGCATGAAAGTGTTGCAGCTTCGCGCTCTCAGAGTTCCATTTATCAAAATGAGGAATTTCCGACGGTGGGGGGGGATACGTTTCGGTTTCGTTGCGTGAGGAAGCTGACGAGATCGAGCGGAATGAATCCTTTCAGGCATCGAGCTTAGATTGACTTCTTCAATGCTCCATGCAATACCTTATGCAATACCTTATGCAATGCCTTATGCAATGCCTTATGCAATGCCTTAATACACCTCGATTGCATGAGTGAGCTGAAACCGATTGAAACTCGTCAAGACTGCGAGAGTCTCATAATGCACGATTTTCATGATGCGATGAGCCTGAAATTAAATTTCTCAGAATGGAGAAAAATAATTGTAAAGTTACCTCGAATTTTGAATGTCTTTTTTTTTTTACATCGTAATTCCATCGAATTTGGTTTTGACATAAACTCCAGAGGCAATGAATAGGATGGCATAATTGCGCGGGAGCAAAAACTACGTTCTGCAATTGGATTCTGGGCGTTCATGAGAGCGTCAAATTTAAGGGACTTCGCGTGGTCACATGTTATTATGATAATTAAAATTATTATTATTGTTGTTATTACTATTCGCGCGCATGAAAAGGAAATGCGACCTCATGGAGCATTTACAGGATTTTCCCAGTAGTAATTCTAGAGGAAATACGATGAGAGCCCAGGACGGCGATAGGCCATATGGCGACTGACGATATGAAGATTGGCTATATGCCGATTGGCCATATGCCGATTGGCCATATGCCGATTGGTCGCACGTATGAACGTAAGCTCTTTTACTGCCTAATGCTTCTTGAGAATGTCATTACGAAATATGGAATTTAATTTCAGCATTAAAATTTCAACAGGCACGTTATCAATAAATGATAACTTTATCAATAATGCTCGACGCATCGCGGAGACCATCGAGGAGAAAAGAGCAAACGCGTCAAGCATCCCATTTTTTAAATGGATGATTAAATCTGACGCTTCCGAAGGTAGGAGGCTATTTTATTTAACGGTACGGCATTAACTAAATTCGCCTCATGAGGTAAAAAAAAAAAATCCAATCTCAAAATCGTCCCTAACCGATACCCTCATGCATTACCAATAACTTATCTGCTCGATCATTCCGAACAAACTGACAAGAAACTGACAAGAAACTGAAAACGGATAAGAAACTGACAAGAAACTGAAAACGGATAAGAAATTGACAAGAAACTGAAAACGGATAAGAACGCATCTCACCTCATGTAATGCCCGAAGGAGACCATCGCGGGAAGCACTCCCAACCCACCGGGGCCCGCGACTGAGGCCTCCCTCCTCGCCCCCGATCGATCGCATCGCCCGGATACGTGCGGTCGGAGCGAAACAATTCCTGTTTGCCGTGCACACACGATCGCATCCTGACGACTTTCCCTGGCATGAGCCGGCGGATCTCATGAATTTTAATGGCGGATCCGCGCCGACACGGAGGCGCTTACACAACGATCCGCAAACGTGGAGCGATTTTGCTCTTCGTTTCGTTTTCATCCCCGATCGAGTGGATTTGCATGATAAAGGCAAAACCTAACCAGCGGTTAGCTCTAACCAGGTTCTCTACCCTAAGCTTTAACTACCCAGTTCAAAATCCCAGCTGGAAACAGCTATAATTCCCAGCTGGACTCCAGCTGCAAATTCGGACCCATTCCAACTGGGTGACAGCTGGAAAGTAGTCATTTCCATTATTACCAGCTGAATGCGAATCTTTTTGTCGGAGGTCCATCAACACGAACAGCTGATTTTCAACTATAAATTTAGCTACATTCCAGCTGTAGGATCCTCTTTATAAAATTACAACTGGAAAATTTCCAGCTGGAAACAGCTATTAAAACCAGCTGCATTCCAATTGGAAAATTCCAGCTAAGAAACAACAGGTACCTACTGTTTTCCAGCTCTTTGCCAGCTGGAAATGGTCATATTTGGTCCAGCTGGAATATTCCAGTTGGGATTTTAAACCGGGCAGGTTAGAGAACCAGCGGTTATCTAACTTTTTTTTGGGAAGAGTGCGAAGACGCAAGCCTGCCTGCATTATTAATTTTTCGATTACAAATACGGATTATAACAATGACGAATCACCAATTTTTCATGCGAAGATGATGTTATTTACTTCGTATTAAATCAAGTTGTGCAAATAACCGCGCGATACTAATATTCAAGAAAATCCGTATTAGGGATGAAAACGGATGGAGAATTTTCGCGACCCTAGCTCCTAATCCTAATCCATCGATGATCCCTCGATGCCAAGCCAAAAGTTCATCAGGACTGCCTGCGGCTGCCGACGTCCGCAATTATCATTTCCCCTGATAATTACCGATAATCGCATTTTGATCCCCACCGATCACCTGGGAAGACCTCGGAGCCGCGTTCCAGGAGCCGCGTTCCTTGACTCGGCTGAGGAATGGGAACATTTTTCAGTTGAAAGTGTTAAAAATATTGAGTTTGATTTTTAAAAAAAGCAAATTAAGGTAAATTTGGCCAAAAAAAACTTAAAGTATGCACCCTCTCGCGCCTCTTTGTAAAAGTTATTATTTAATATATTTTACCTACAAGTACCTATTATTATTATTTGACGTATATTTCTCTCGCGAATTAGTCCCTGAAGGCGGAGAATCCACTCTCAGATTGTAAGTCCAATAGTAACCATGGCAACAAATTAGTTATTTAATTATAGCCGAGATAGTAATGAAAAAATATTGCGATTAAAGGTTGATATGCAAATTTGACGATGCAATGAGTGAACGCAGAGTGTGATTGAGCTTCTCATGCTCATCTAATTGCACCTAATTGTATTGTCTGGCATGTTCATCTCAAATTTTCGCAATTTTAATTTTTGCAATTAATTTATGCTAGAATTTATATTTTCGAAAACTCGACCATACATTCGCGATTCACATTTATTTTGCATCATTTTATTGATTTCATGCTTGTTTTGGCAAAAAAAAAGGATATAAGTCAGAATACAATGTAATAACAATATGTTGCGTCCAATTACGTTTCGCCAATTTCACTTTCCAAAGAATCGTCTGACGAAATCGCAAAATTTTTTCCAGACTCCAGCGACCCAATATGACTGGGAAAAGACTAAATTCGAATCCGAAGGGAGGGGACAGGACGAATACTTTCTCTGAAGTTCACAATGGATGGAGAGAAAAAATAGCCTTCAAGAGAGAGTTTACTTCCTGAAGCCAACGTTGCATGTTCACACTGGCACAAAATAAGGGGTGCGGGAGCATACAATATACCTGTTTTTATATCTGATCCAATCATTTGAAATAAGTTTCGTCGTCGGACATTCTTTTCTTGCATGCCAAATACTAGTAACTGAAACCTTGTTTGTGCGAGATTCTTGAGGAAACACGCTTTTTAAAATACGAAAAATAGCAAAATACCTTGTATCACAGGATTAAGATTACGGCTCCTTTTTTCTGCTAAAACTTTTAGAAAGGCAAATTACAAGGCGTCTCAAAATATGTTTATATCACCGGCAAGCTGATGGAGATGCTAAAATTTTAAGTTGCCTAATTGCTTAGTGATGTGTGATACAATAAATTATATACCTGTGTGATGCATGAGTGCATAAAACTGAATAAGTAAATAAAGACTTCTGTTCGCATTCAAATCATGTATACATCTTTTTGAGAGACCCTGTTTATGACTCCATGAATCGAATCGGCTCCACGTTTTGTCGCTGTGTTGTAGCTGATGACATAATGCAGCCAACGTCAGACACTTGTGGGACGCACAGCCCTAATGGAACCTCCCAAAACCGGATGCCACGAGAGTCTGCGACGATTGCTTCCTGAGGGTCTTGGAGAAGAATCGAAGACGCAAGGGATCGCAGCTGGGGTCGTCGTCCAGCATCGCGATTCTTCGCTCCATCTCGTCCGCGAGGCCGGAAGCGTTCTTCTTCAGGAAATCCCATTCCCCGAAGACGTCCACGGCCGTTCGGATCCCCGGGAACTCCCAGGTGTTGAAAGATCTCCCTGCACCGTGGAGGATCCCGATCCCCTCATTGTGGGCCGACAGGCAGCGATTGTTTCTATAGCGACAATGCTCCTGTCTAAAAAAAAAAAAAAGGGAGAACGTAAATATTAGCCGAGACATGTCAACCTCATTAATGAGCGTCTGCCAAGAGTTGGGGAATGGGTGAGGATCATCTAGTCAAACCCTATTTCGCTCCAACCATTTCGCACAAGTATGCTGAAATCTGTGAAACTGATGAGAAGACATCCATAATACACACGTGGATATGACGTCAATTTCATTCTAATATCCACAACGCTTTTGCACCAATAACCTTTCAAATGCGTGCCTCTCCATCAACCTCAATATTGACGTGACAGAACAGGGAGTTCATGCTTCAAGCAAGGATCATTATGATGGGCAGATTTCTAATGTCGATATTGATATTTAGCTGACCCGTTCATCAACTTCGTGGAACATCCTTGCCAATGATGCAATCGTACTATCGAGAGAACCACAATGGAAACACTAATAAGCCAATAATAAGCCCAATAAGCTCCTTCAATTGATTTCTCATACACCTGACCTCTTGTAGAGGGACCAAACACAGATACCATTAATTCATTAATTCATTAATATTCCCTCTCAAGTGAGATCCGGGTCTGATCTTATACGTGGACTCAACTATAAAGGATTGTATGTTTCAACCAGAAAAATACACATGCATCCAGGTTTGAAGGTTCTTTTTTGGGTGAAAAGAAAATGTGAAACGAAAAAGGGAGAGATTTTCAAAATCGACGTCAACATCGACTTTTGATGAGTTAGATATTATTCGTGAAATGGCTGTCGAGTCAAGGTTAGAGGTTTGAATTGGAATGTGAAGAGCATCTCTGCGAGAGGCTTCACCATCTACATGCATATGGTCGCTTTTGTTAACGCGAAAAAATGTGCAGGAAGACATAATAAGCCATAATTAATATATATAAAAGCTGCATTTCACTCGGAGAGAGACGATATGCTGACGACAACCGTATTTGGTAATGTCACAATTTCAAGAAAGACCAACATATATCAGTAGTTCAGATGTAGCGATCCTAAAAAAAACTGCATTCCGTCGTATTTCAATTCGAACCTAGTTGACAGGTCTGATCTGTTTGTCCTTTGACAAATTCCATACGGTGTTTGATACTTAACATAAAACTTCAGAAAACTCATTTTCCGGAATTCTGGGAATCTTGAGGTAGTTTGGGAGGGTTATGTCTTCAAAAACAATTCTTTTGCAACTCGGTCAAGAGACCGAAAAAATTGAGTCGGAAAAGTGAATCCTGAGATGCTGTGTATCAAGGAAACTGTTGGAGAGGGTGTAAAAGTTCTTCCTCGCCATTTCGCATGAAATGAATGAAAAGTGACTGACCTGTCTGTTAAGGTAGAGGATTTGTAAAAGTTAGTTCTGAAATTCCATCTAACCTGAAATTCCATCGACAAGGCAGAATCTTGATGGCTTCCTGATGACGATGTCCGTAAATGTTGAGGACATCCTGATCCTTGTAAAAGACGTCGCCTTGTCTTTCTTCGAGGATCCCCTGAATCTCCTCCTTCCAACCCCAAGATCTCATCTTCTTTAGATCCATCACGAAAATCCCTGCCTGAATTCCTGTCTTCCCGTAATGGGGCACATGACCGTTCTCCGACGTTTGATATATAGAATTCTTTGAGAGCTCCTCGTGTTCCATGGTGATGCCGATCGCTTGCTTAGGTCCCAATTGACTAAAAACCTGCCAAACGTCTTCTATTCCCTCGAAGAACAAAAGATCAACGTCGACGTAAAGAATGAGGCTGTCATGTGGAAGGATTTCGGGCAGGTACAGCCTCTGCCATGTACAGGGTTCGTGGAATGCATCATGCCAAGGACGATACTTCCACGGAATGCGTTTGTATATCCCCACGATCTCAAGCTGAACGTGTGGAGGAAGCGTTCTCTGCACCTGGTAGAGTAACTTGGCTGCAGCGCCGTCGGCGATGACGACGTATCGGAAGGGGACATGAGAGAAGAGGATGAGGGATCGCAGGGAGAAGAGGAGTTCCTTCGTGGCCCCCACTCCACATGCAGCTGTGACCACAACCGGTTGGGGGTCCTTCCCTGTTCTGAGCGAGATCTTCGGATGCAACCAGACTTCTGGGATCGAAATGTGCTCCTCAAAGCAAAAGACGTAGATGAGGTACAGGACGGCAATGGTGGGCGGGACTGCCATATATGGTTTCCATCGCAACGGCCTGCCAAGAACAAAAGAATTCCTTTGGGAATGTCATACTGATAAGTTTTTCTCTCCCCATCCATCTCATCTATTAGCTCTCATTAGTCCTAAATGGAATTGCAACCCTTGGAAATTCAAGGAGTCTCTCTTCTACGAATTCGTGAGATGTAAGCATGGACTTGTTTCGTGAAGTTTCTAAACCTTTTATTTAAAAAATTCCATGTTCTTAAGTGGATCCTTTAAGCAAAGATATAGACTAGAAAAAGTCTAGATTTACATTTGGAAGTAACGTTTTTGGAAGCTTTTAAACTTAAAAATTTTCTTTATTTTTCTTCATCCCGTTCTGCCTTTGAGGCGGAATTTCCAGAAGGGAATCCCTTTATCAGGCACATTGATGATTCCATCATCTGATAATGTATTTAAAGCCAGAAATGTTCACTCATATCATAAATGCCTCAATATCAAACTTTCGTGCATTTTTTTCATGAAGCGGCAGCTTCAGAAAAGAACCCTAAGAAAACTCGAAAAGTCGGAGGTTACTGAAAGACCCCTCCATCCACTTCACTAGAGATTCCCTACAATAATTACAAGCCAAATGTTTAAATCCCAGACCTTTGCAAAAGGCAGAGAGAGAAGAATGACGTCATGCGCAAGGAGGACTCGAAACTGCTCGGCTGCTCTGTATGTCTACGACAGAGCGTCGATTAAATTCCGCTATGCACCTTTTTTTTATCATTTTGATATCACACTTGCCCGGCGCCGGCCAAATGACCAGGCATGAGAATACTGTGAAGATGGATCAAAGTGATTCGGCTGGGATGTGAAGACTCATTCAATAGCGGTTCAAATACTGAAACATATAAAATTTAATGAATTTCAGTCCAGTTCGGGGAAATTCAGTTAAAAGAAAAATAAAAAGGTAATCAAGTGAATATGACCAGAAAAGAGCTAAAACGGCAGGCCCATCTAAGCCCCACCTAACTGTAAGCTCATCTAAGTGTAATTCATTGTAAGCTCATCTAAGTGACCTCTGAAAACTCCATTGGTCGAGGTTTCTCTGAAGTACATTTCGCCTAGATGAATGGACGCTTCTAACTTTTTATTTCATTATGCGATCTCGACTGCTTTTAGGATTTCATGAAGCTCTTGAAATCGAGGAGGACGCGTTCGTGCAATGTTCTCGAAATTGCCTTTGGCCATTGACGATCGGCTTCTGTGTGTTCGTTTGTGAGGATTCTTGGATTTGCTCTGATCGGCTTAAAAGCTTATATCTCCGGGGATTATTGCATTGCCTCGGATTAGGTCGAAGCAAATTAATTTGGAACCGTCCTTCGCCACGACGGAGGGGGATTTCGCGTATTCCTTGGGTTCCATGGATATTGTCAAGTGTTGAATGTAGCCAACAGATCCATTTGAATAACACTTTGACGAACATTTGACGACAGTTTGACACTTTGACAACATTCGGGACGATTGGGACCGAAGTGAATTTAGACCCAATCCACCTAGCAATTCATCCCCGGGCCAAGTGCGTATATCTCCGCACAGTCAGCTGTTCCAAGCTTGGCCCACGTGCCACACGTGCGCCACGAGTGCAATATGCACAGGGCATAACCTAATGTCCGCGTTTTCTGTACATCTGTGGGCAAGTGTGGCTCGTGTGCATGGCGAGTCCGCGACAAGCAGAGCCATGATTGCGTATCAAGCACAGTACGAACGAGGTGAATGCATGTGCAATTCCGACCTCAGAACGAGGAATCGTAAACGCGTAAACAAGTAAAGGATTCTTATAGGGAATACGAGCTTGTTGATGGCCTGGGCTCCATGAATATTTCTCGAATATGGGGATAATAAATGATGAAGTGCCCGCGTTTATTGATTTCCCCATAATGAGATTAGGCGAGACATACGGTGAGGTACTAAACGCTCCTGTGAGGGACGATTCCAGGGAAAGAGGGAAGGTACTTTTCGGTACTGTGCGAAAAGGGGGAGACGCACACAGAGAAGAACTTTTCCACAAAAAAAAATTATAAGAGCGACTTCGGCTCATTGGATCTTCGCGGTCATTTTTGGGTTTTGCATCTCGTGATCAAAATGATACGTATCATTAAGCCTAAAAACCATGTGCAGAACTTTCCGCCGATCTGTGGCCGCACATTGCAGACTGGGGAGTCGACCCGCGACCTGAAAGAAAACCGGTGACGGCGCGACTCAACCTCAACGATTCGACGTCAACTGTGAATGATTTCCACGGGAAATGGTACTGAAAAATAGAAGATGGGAAAAAATCTCACTGAATTCATGCAGATGTCAGTACAGTTCCTCCCCCCCCCCCCCGGATTATGATGCTCCTCTCCTTAAGGTAGAATCCTGTAAAAGGCGGATTTCCTGAATTTTAGTCGCCTGCCGTTTCCGTTATTCCCTTGTGCTGCCTTGCATTCCCAACTCTGGACTCCGAACTTCACGCATTTCGAAGCGAATCGAGAATCTGCACTAGGCCTATAGAGTCACTCGTTCTTAGGAGGTCGGAGACGGGAGTGGAGGACGCGCTGATCGCCGAAGGGGCAGACGTGAAACCGGGCAGGGTTGCACGCGTGACGTCACCGCATTGCCCAAAATTGCATGCCACGAAGAATTCTCATTCGTTGTGGAAAATAATTAGAATAACTGCGAATGCAAGAACGATTCATTAGAGTTCGTTTCTAGCCGGGAAACTCGAACGACCGCCCAGAAATCAACGACTAGCCTCCCAGACTCAAACGACCGAATCTGGCAACCCTGACCGGTGCGTTGTCGTCTGCTCGCGAGCAGACATGGCGCCTCTGTGGGCCACGTGGTATTTCCGCTCGGCTGGATCTCGATATGCCACATTGCCAGATTCGCCTTCGCTTTCGCGAAAATGCCTTTTCTGCACTGACGCGAGCGCGCGGATTGCGAAGAAACATCGAATTTTGCGTTCAGGAGAAACGTTTGCCCAATAGCGAGCAATTACGTGAGGAATTGAGCAGGATTCAGAAGGAGAGGCGGAAAAGGCGACGAAATGACCTCACTGCACTGATGCACTATGTCTGGCTTCGTCCGTTTTTCCGCCACTTTTCTGACGTGTTGCTGTGCGTGTTGCCACGAATCGACATCAGCAATAATGCCATCACTAAGCACTAACCCTAGCAATAGCAACAACAA
The DNA here is from genome assembly GCA_905338385.1 of Darwinula stevensoni. Taxonomy (NCBI): domain Eukaryota; kingdom Metazoa; phylum Arthropoda; class Ostracoda; order Podocopida; family Darwinulidae; genus Darwinula; species Darwinula stevensoni. Next base: position 39,841 of record CAJPEV010001531.1, read on the forward strand.
TAACAATAACGCTGTATCATCGCAGGGAAAGACATTGAAGTCGTGTCGTTCCGGCTAAACTGATTCAATTATTGATTTAATTAAATATTCACGGATGATGAAAGGGAGAAAGATATATACCGCCCCAGACGGTGCCACTTAAAACGAATTAGCAAGCACTCACTCATTCTCAATTATCCCTAATCGCCCTTCCACAGACATAAAAATTGCACAAAATTACACCAGCCCTCGCCCCCCCCCCCCACACCATCACACACCCAAATCTCACCTCATGGAGCGAGGAGCGAAACGGAGGATCCCCCCTTCCCCCTTGCCTCGTCGCCCGGAATGGGCCGGAGCGAGGCGAAAGCCACGGAGGATCGATGGCGTCGCCCGGATACGCGCTGGCGGGGCAACGCTGTTGGCTGGGGTCTGGCGGCGCTTGCATCTTCGAATCATGCCACTTTCATGGACATATTGGTATTTAGGGCCATTTAAGGGCATTTAGGCATTTCGGTATTTAGGGCCAATTTAAGGGATTTAGGCATTTAGGGACATTTAGAGACATATCGGCATTTAAGGAAAGCGAAGACACGGGAAAATCCTCAGGATTAAGGAATTGAATAATTTGCAATTGAGATTGAAATGGCTTTCATCCGCATTCAAGCCTCCGCAATCGGCTGTCCCAGAGGAGGACGCCCTCATCCTCATCGATCTCCGCGTTAATCACATGCAAAATCAATTTCCCCGAGTTTGCCTCCTGATCCGTGCGATCCCAATCCCTGCAAATCTCCTCATTAACTTGCAATCCATGCAAATAATGGGGCGGCAGACATGAATAAACCATCGATTCCTCCAAGTCATGTGTTGGCTCTTACCCGATCCAATTTCCCACATATGTATGTCACACATACGTCGTATGTCTAGAGTGGTCATCACTTCTCGAACCTCCTATATTTCATTGAATCGTTCCCTTTCACATTTTCAAATGTTTTACGTCACATATTAGAGTTGCTAATTATTCCGGTATTTCAATTTTCAAAACTGTAATAGTCGATGCGAGATAATCCCATCATCAATTCATCGATTGACCTCTTCCGATAGCAAATAATTCCAGGGCATGGAGAATATTTTATTATGTTAGGGAAGCACTCTAAGGCCCGTGCAGTCAATAAATGTGCAGGCAAAATCCCGAGGGTACTCAACTGAGCAAACTTCAAGAATCAATGGAAATCCCTGCCTATGACGTCACGAAACTCTGCGACGATTGCTTCCTGAAGGTCTTGGAGAAGAATCGAAGCCGCAAGGGATCGCAGCTGGGGTCGTCGTCCAGCATCGCGATTCTTCGCTCCATCTCGTCCGCGAGGCCGGAAGCGTTCTTCTTCAGGAAATCCCATTCCCGGAAGACGTCCGCGGCCTTTCGGATCCCCGGGAACTCCCAGGTTTCGAAGGACCCGCCGGCGCCGTGGAGGATCCCGATTCCTTCCTTGTATGCCGACAGGCAGCGATTTCCTTCGTAGCGACAATGTTCCTGCCTAAAAAAGGGTTTGGAGAACGTACATGTTAATTGAAACATGTCAGTATGACGTATTTAACGTCAACCAATAATTGGCGAAATGGACGAAAATCATATATTAGTAACTTAGTTTACGCCTTGACTTAACATTTACACGCACGAATTGAGAACGTTAATCTCATCTAACCTGAAATTCCATCGACAAGGCAAAATCTTGATGGCTTCCTGATGACGATGTCCGTAAATGTTGAGGACATCCTGATCCTTGTAAATGATGTCACCTTGCCTTTCTTCGAGGATCCCCTGAATCTCCTCCTTCCAACCCCAAGATCTCACCTTCTCTAGATCCATCACGAAAATCCCTGCCTGAATTCCCGTCTTCCCGTAATGGGGCACGTGACCGTTCGAAGTTTGATAAATGGAAGTTGTGGAATTCTCCTCGTGTTCCATGGTGATGCCGATCACATGCTCAGGCCCCAATTGACTGAAAACCTGCCAAACGTCTTCTATTCCCTCGAAGAACAAAATATCAACGTCGACGTAAAGAACGAGGCTGTCATATGGGAGGATTTCGGGCAGGTACAGCCTCTGCCATGTACAGGGTTCGTGGAATGCATCATGCCAGGGACGATACTTCCAAGGAATGCGTTTGTATATCCCCACGATCTCAAGCTGAACGTGCGGAGGAATCGTTCTCTGCACCTGGTAGAGTAACTTGGCTGCAGCGCCGTCGGCGATGACGACGTATCGGAAGGGGACATGAGAGAAGAGGATGAGGGATCGCAGGGAGAAGAGGAGTTCCTTCGTGGCCTCCACTCCACATGCAGCTGTGACCACAACCGGTCGGGGGTCCTTCCCTGTCCCGGCCAGGATCTTCGGATGCAACCAGACTTCTGGGAGGGAAATGCGCGTGTCCAAGAAGAAGATGTTCGTGAGGTACAGAACGACAACAGCAGGCGGAACGGCCAAGTACAGTTTCCATCGTAGCGGTCTGCCCAGGACATATGGAACCGGTTGCGAATATTAGACGAGATTCTGTTTCTGTCGCAGCTATTTCCTTATCGAGATAAGCTACATGGATTTTTCAAGTACTGGAAACTAATCAAAAAGTTTGTGAGATTATTTATGAAAATTGGCGATGACTTACAAATATCAATGACATCCCAAGAAAACGTAGTACGTACTGTATACGTTAAGATTGGTTCCATCACCTCGTTCTTCCTTAGATATTTTGTGTTCGGTCTGAGTTATGTCGTTATGACCGAACTCCTGGATATTCGGAGAAAAATACGCCATTTCCAAGTTTCAGAGTAAAAAATAAAGCGTTGATACATTGCAGTTGCCTATGGTCCCAGTGAAATTTAAAAATCTGAAATTACATTGCTATTGATAGTTTAACTGGGTTTGGAAATGAGGAAGTGCAAGAATTCCCTTAATTTTCTTTTTACTCTTCTCGAAATTCCGTTAGTCCCACAAATTCGTTCGGAATTTAATCCACTGGGCTTTTAATTTTCCACTTGGCTCGTGCAACGTCTCAATATGCCTGGGTTCCGCGTTGGAACCTGGTTGAAACTCGTCAAGGCTGCCTCGCGATTTGCATCATGCGATGAGCTGGGGTCTTTCGACCCAGCGGCCATGTGGCCTCAAATCAGATTCCGTTTCCATTTTCGTGGGGCTGCCTGTTCTGTGACGTGATCATGCTAATTGTGAAGTTGCATAGAATTCAGCGGGTCATTTTTTACATTCGGCGGTGACATCTACTCCAGCGACATAATTGCGCCAGAGCGAGAACTACGCCCTGCAATTTTATCCAGGGCGTTCGTGAGAGCGTCAAATTAAAGGAACTTCGCACGGTTACATGTAACTCTATTTGCGCGCAGGAAAAGGTAATGCGACCCCGTGGAGCATTTACAGGATTCTTGCAGTACTTTGTGGGAAATTCAGCATCTGAGAAATTTCACCCGAAATTCCACGAAATCGCCTCGTCGAATCGACGCGACGACTAACCATCTGACGGGCGTCTCCAACAAACCGACAAGAAACCGGCGTCTCACCTCGCGTAATTCCCGACGGAGACCATCGCCCGCACTCCCAACCCACCGACGGCCCACCGACGTCCCACCGACGGTCCACCGACTGAGGCCCCCAGCCTCTCTCCCCCGATCGATCGCATCGCTCCGTGCACGCTTAACAATGCCTCCTATTTGCATTCGATGACATTCTGATGACTTTATTCCGGCATGAGCCGGTGATCCCATGAATTTTAATGGCGGATCCGCGTCAGCGCCCTTCCACAACGATTCGCAAATACCGAAGATGAAGAGGAACATCGAGCGATTTGCTCTCGAGTTTGTTTTCGTCTCAATCGAGTGCAATCATGTTATGACAAGTTTATCACTGACAAGCGGTTAGAGAACCAGCGGTTATAAGCGGTTATCTAACTTTTTGGGAAGATCACAACACTCCCTGCATTAAATTTTTGTAAAACAATGAATGGAAAGAAAAGAATCGTTCCATAAAAGCGGGATCGTTCCATATAAAGGATCGTCGAACTGATTTTTTTTCATTCCAGGTCAGGCCCGGGCGCGTTCAGCAGGTTTCAGCAATTTGCGCCGGATTTTCCTCCTCTTTAGACATATTTTCGGCACCAGAAAGAACTCGAACATTCGAGTCATTTTGTAGCTCTCCCATTTTTTTTTGCAATATCAGGACCGGTCTTACAACCCCCCCCCCCCCCAATTTGGCACAACAACGTTGTGCCAACGTTGGCAAAAGGTTGAAATGTTGAAACATCCACATTCAAATAGGTTCTACCAATCGGCGCGAGATGGCGCCTAAGCGCCGATTCAGAGATTCTCGCCCTGGTGCCATTGGAATTTTTTTTTCGCCTGGATTTTTCACCCAATACCCGATCTTTTCCCACGGACAACTCAGGCGTTTGAATTCCTGGATAGATCGGTTTAAGGAGGTATCCCGGCAGACGGAGACCCCAAATACCACACGGCGTTGCTAGTGTCTTTGGCTTTCGCGTATCTTCGTGTATTAAACAATTATGAATAATTAAAAAAATAGATATGAAGGTGTATGGCGCCTTCAATATCGGGTCGATATTAGAGAAGCATCGCCCAACCTCTACGAAAAAAAGAGGTTTTCCTCCCTGCCGCTAGATAGAGCTTTTATGTCTCGTTTTTCTTCAGTATAGAAAAGCATATTTTTCCCTGAAAGCACCCCTCGTGTCTGAGACCTTTGCTAATACATAAAATCTAAATACTTTGCATTTACCAAGTACCATACAGGGCATGGAATTAAAATAGACTCGCTTCAGGTTCACAGCAAATAGGGAGTGATGCGCCTTACAGAACACGTTGAAGCGCCATTGAAGATTTAAGAGTGACAATAACTTTCTTCTCTAATTTTTATGCAAACACCCAAATCAAGATATCGAAACAAATCACCATTTTTTCTTGACATGCGGGTGGGCCCAATAGATCCTAAACTGAAGACAGAACTCCTTCATGACGTATCGAGATTTATGAGGTGCACCATATGTTGGCGAAAATTTCACCCAAGCAATATGGAAGTCGATGCTCTCACCTGACGGAGAGCATGGAGGAGGAATGAGCGAAATTCGACTTTGCGAAAAACGCGGAAGTGTAGCACGCACGTGGGGTGAATGCGTTGCAAGCACGTCTGGTTTAAACTATTTCGTGAAGCATGAAATCTGCATGTATCCCGGAGCGGTGTTTTCATAAAGGTAACTAAGATACCCTACTCGGCCGCTGAGGATCGATGGCATCGCTAGATGGAAGCAAAGGCACGAAGGATCTGACATCCCGATACTTGCCGAGTACACGCGAGCAGTAGCCAATGCGAGAGAAGGCGCTGGAGGATGTGGGGGGAAGGGGGAGAAGGGGAGAGAGCGGAGGATCCAGGATCAGTTCAGATCGGACCGTCGTGGCTGTCGCGTCTGCTCCCTTTACGCAGAGATGCCGGATGTAAAAGTAGTTTCCCCTGCGGAAATTATTCGGTCGTCATGGATCGATTCCAGCAGAAGTTTTATTTCCTGGCGAGCAGCCATTGTTTGCCTGTCTGGGCAACGAGAACTCAGTACAGAAACGTGCTGCCAATGAAGTGCTGAATTTATTTGAAGCAACTCTTAAGAGGTGATGGTTGAGGTTTCGAGAAATCGAGCGAGGCAAAAGGCAAAGAATATATTGCAGGCTGATTTACTGTAAGGGCTTGGCAAAAATTTGCGCGGACATTGATTCACGAGGGGCATCAAATATTCCGGGTTCTCTCGTTTCGGACAAAAATTTGGGCAAAGCTTGGACGAAGGACACGGCGATGGATTTCTTCCGCCTCGTGGGACCTTTTCAGACAAGATTTTCAGACAAGTAAGCCAAAACATTATTGGAACATTTTCCCACAGTGTCGGTTCATCCCCGTTTCCATTTCTATCTCCTTCCTTTCCCCACCGATGGATGCGATCTCGAAAACCTTGGAGGGTGTGTGACAGGGTGGGCCAAAAAAAACCGCTCCAAATTTGAAGTTTAATAACTTGGGCCCCATTGGGCTAACATCAATTTAAAAAAAAAATGAAGCTTGTTCAATTTTCTTTCGAATGATATATAATTTTGGGGGGTTCGCTTCAGAGAAATGGCCGTTATTAAAAAGTTATTAAGTTTTAAAAAAAAAAGTGACGAAACAGCTGTTTTCAGCTGTTTCGTCCCTTTTTTTTTTTAAACTGTAATGACTGCAATTTCTCTGAAGCAAACCCCCCAAAATTATATATCATTCGAAAGAAAATTGAAGAAGCCTCATTTGTCTGTTTTAAAAACTGATATTGGCCCAACGGGGTCCAAGTTATTAAGCTTCAAATTTGGGGCGGTTTTTTTTTTGGCCCACCCTGTATATATCTACTGATACCGTAATCCAGAAGGTAATAAAATAAGGCGAATGAGACCTCGTACTCTATTCTGGTAAACAAAGATATAAAAAAAAATGACGAAACACGAGATAGCGAGCAATATGAGATAAAAATAAATTGGTCCAAAGCATCAGTTTAGTCCTGATCATTTGGCCAGGTGAGAACCGCCGGACGAATTTGCACCAGAGAATCGACATCCTTTTCGCCTTGCGAAATGGGGATCCCGTCTGCCGTCCTTGCGTCGTTCGCCATCGCCCAGTGCATCTGCGGGCGTGCGCGTGAGTGTGTGTGTGTCGACGGGTCACGTCGCACGCGCGTGTTGATAAAAGTCTCGAGCTCATTCGCCCGACCTCGTTCTTTGTACTTCTTGATCGTGGATTTAATCTAGCGCGTAATCCTGACCAGATGTCTGAATAATCGTAAATGTGTACAAGCGTCTCGTGCTCTCCATTGGTATTTATTATTTGGACTTTAAAAGTCCAAATAATAGTCCAAAAAGTCCAAAGACTCGACTTTTAATGCAGATTGTTTTAATTTTATTTTTGTTTGTCAATGAATGAGTCGCTGATTAAGAATGATCAAATGAGGCGCTTCGTTCATCCATATATTTTCTGGCGCCTGCGACGATCCCTTCAGATTAAACACCACCCGTTCGCCGTTCCCAGCCTTGGCGACCCCCGGCGACCCCTGCGACCCCGAGGAGTACCCAGACCCCTGCGCCCTGGGCGACCCCAACATGGAATGCATGGGAAACGGGCGCTGCGAGTGCATGGACGGCTACGCGGACGACGCCGGCGGCTGCAGTGAGTGGAGGACGCTCTGACCGATGGAGGTCACGTGGGACTTTTAAAGGGTTTAAAGGGCGCGTCGTTCGTCTGTTCGTATAATGGAGGGAGTTCCCTTTCATTAGTTCCTTGATCATTTATTGAGGCAATTTATGGGATTGACGTGTGATCAGCTACCTCGAGAGTCAGGAACATTTGCTCGACGAGTATTCCTGTTTCAGGAAATTGAGATTGATTGGATTTGAGTTAAGTCCTCACCTTGACACATTCCCATAGATTCTCTGGTCGGTAAAAAGGGCAATTGGCAGAGAATCTGGCCAACTGGCATAGAACCGGACCAACTACTAGATAATAATTGTTGTTGCAACGACCTTCACTTCCCCTCGGGCCAAGGGTTCAGGGCAGGGCGTTAACCCGATGCGAAGGAAAATAAGACTCATCTTGGTTCCAACGACTGTTTTGTCCCGCTGGGAAAATAAAATCATTTTATTCCAGCTCGAATCTGTGACACATCGTCATAAGCACAGAATAAGAATAAGATTAAGAATTTATTATTCATGAATTATTATTTCCTATTTTACAGTACGTTTCAAATTATTTTAATTTCATTCATTGTTTACAAATTTTACGGAATCGGGAATTTTCCATTTTTGGCAGAGGTCGAAGTCGGCGGCGACTGCTTCGAAACCGAATGCGTCTCCAACGCTGATTGCATCGGGATTTACCCGCCGTTTTGCGAATGCCAAGAGGGATTCATCGAAGACGTCTCGACTGGTCTCTGCAGTGAGTTCGACGAGGCACATTGGCATGCCGAATCCCATGCCAATTCGTGTTCTAAGATCCTGATTTGCAGGTCACAAGGAATTTTAAATTATATTTAAAAAAATAAGCTTAATAAAATAAATAGTAATTGTCAATAATTTTTTGAAAATGAATAAAATATATAAATGGGATCTTACCTTGCAAAAAAGTGCGAAAGCTTTCCGCAGCTTGGCAATTATGATATTTGCAAATTGAACATTTTCATCGATTTCTAAAAACATGTGATCACGAGATTGGTTCTAAATGGCACTCTTTGGCAGAGACACCAGTCGAAGGGGAATGCACGGTGGCGGAGGAGTGCGTGAGTCACGCGGCGTGCATCGACTCAGAGTGCGTGTGCAACAGGGGATTCCAGGATTATGGGAATGGACTGTGCGGTGAGTCCACGCCCTTTCATTGGGGAGGGGGAGGGAGGGGGGGGGGGGGGGGGGGGGGAAGGGGATAGGTTCTATAGGGGACTCTATAGGTCCCGAACTAAACTCTATGGGGCATATAGGAACCTATAGGATTCTTATAGGAATATATAGGAATCCTATAATACATTTTCGTAAGGGAGTTGAAATACTGTAGCTGTTTAATATGCATATGTGTGTGTGTTTTTTTCATATTTCCCATGGTTCGAAATTTTTAATGAAAGTTTTTGGCCTTCGAATCTGTCTAAAGTTTTCGAAATTTCCCAAAGAAATTTTTTTGAGCGAAAACGATTCAGAAAAGCTCTGATTCGGCTTCATCTCCCTCTAAATTCGAGCCGAAACACAGTTCCCAGCTCATCAGGGCTCCACGCGAATGACTTTCTGGTCATTTTGCCAAAAAAGGTGCCAAATTGTGAGAACCGAGAGACGGATTCTCTTCTCATTCTCGAACTTTGCGAATCTCTTGCAGTTCCGGGAGATGTCTGATGGATCCTCTCGGGCCTTCATCCGTCGTGGATCTTTCATCTGTGCTCTATCTTTTGATACCGTCGAACGGTTTTCCTTGTAATAAACGCAAAACTTGCGCCAAAATGCGTTGAATTCCTGCTGCCTCGCTTCAACTACGAAAACACAGAAAACCAAGCGGTCAGACTCGAAAGGGTGACTTACAGGATCTGACGAAGGATCTGACATCCCGATACTTGCCGAGTACACGCGAGAAGTAGCCAATGCGAGAGAAGGCGCTGGAGGACGCGGGGGAAGGGGGAGAAGGGGAGAGAGTGGAGGATCCAGGATCAGTTCAGATCGGACCGTCGTGGCTGTCGCGTCCGCTCGTCTGCTTTCGGTCTTCCCTGACAGGGAAATGTTCAAATGCTCAAAATGTTTATATTTTTTCATGCGGCTAACGTGGTGGAGAGAAATGCTAATTGTACCATGTCGTGTGTTGGTTACTTACTTTGTTATGTGTTTAATGTTGATCTGATTACAATATACGAAAACAAATTATTGCTCATTTCCTTGTTTCTGACACTGGTTGAAAACGACTCATCAGGGGCAAAAAAGGCACAAAAAAAACTGCACGCAAAACTTGCAAGGGAAAATATTTTCAGTGAAGCTGTCATGAGCCCGACGATTCCCCAAAGCGATATTTACTTGAGATATTCCCATATCCAGATAAATATCTGCACAGTTTCAGGAACTGCGAATCAAATGCACTCCAGTACTCATTATTGGGCGAGGGATGGATATCTCAGGAGAGTTCTTCTGTCGCACTTTTTGTGGTGGCTTTCTTCTTTTGCCATCGTGAGCATTTTTGCACAGGGCGTCGGTTTCAGCGAAGCCCACCCCGAGATCACCGTCCCTCCTCTTTGATATCTCACTCGGACGATCGCCGCGTCATCTAGCGAACGCAAGAAGTACTAAGTCATGGCGCCGCCCATCCCTCCGGTTCGGTCGTGCAGTCGCTGCGAGTCATTGCGTGTTTCCGTTTTGTACTTACGCTGCCAGAAAACGTGCTAGATTTACTCTTTGTGACTTGAAACATTGTTCGATTGTAGGCCTAGTTCGGAAATGAGTACAGGATGACACATTTTCAAGTTCATTCTTCGCGCTTGTTTGAGAAGGGCCGGGCTTCTCCACGGAGTAGGATTTTAAGCATGGCTCTTGAAGGGCTGGTAAAACCTGTTGAGGAGAATTTTGGCTAGCTTTGAGGAAATTCTCTTATGGCTTATAGCTGCAATGAATTCCCACGTTCCCATTTTTGTTGCACATGTAGAAGCTACAGTGCTTTTCCCATTACTTGGGACTCTCATGCATGGGACCTTGTGTATGAGCATCCTTGTTAGTTTTTTTTTTCTCACTTAAATTGGACACATTTTCACTTGACTTGGATACCTATGCATGGGATGTTCCTCATGAATGAGTGCAGGAGTCAAGTGAAAAACTGAGAGTAGGAATACCCCAAATTTGGGGAACATTAGAGTTACAAAATTTTCCATAATTTTTATTAGGTTTCCTTGAGGCTGTATTAGCCTTGGCTAGCGAGATTTTGACTGCACAACCAATATTGTCATGGTGTTTGTTTAGCCTTCATCAAGTGTAGATTCAATGGGCTGCTGTTGAGAATATCAAGGGCTTGCATGCATCATGATATGAAGAGCCCAGTAGTTCTTGGAGAAGCCTTTATTGTGCACTTGGCAAAAGAACAGAGGATCTAAGCAGGGTAGTCTAGGCTAATCCATAATGCATTTGGGAAGGTGAAGGAAAGGGGATCCATTCTCCCCTTCTCAGTGTCATGATGAATATTTTAGCTTTAAAGCAGAAAAGATCTGTTCATGTAAAGATTACTGCAAAGTTTTATATGTCTTTGTCATTGGAGCAATTGCATTATGTATTTATTTCTCCAAATCTGAAGATGGGAGAGCTTGGTGAAAGTATCTTGAAAATTTACACTCCTGAACAGATAAAATTTCTTAGGAAAGGTTTTCATTACCTTGCCTATGCTTGGAAGGAATTTTCTTCAGTATAAAGTTTGAAAGTTTCTTTCAGGTCCATGATATTATGAGTAGAAGTCATGACATTTGACTGGCCATGGCAGTACACTTTCCCCCCTTTCTTCACCATTCAGCCAAATGCGGCAACTCGTGAGAAACAACTGGATGCGTGGCGCCACCTGGTCCTAGATTACTGTAGGCACCAGAAAATATACCTCCTCGATGTGAATGAGGCTCTGTCCTCTCCTCTCTTCCAAAACAGAGAATTGAATCGCAAGTTGGGCTTTGAGGGAGTCTCTGTTGTCCTGGATGGACTCCAGAAGACAGGGAACATTGAGTGGATAGACAAGCAGAAGAGACGGTGCTATGTGTATTGGAAAACCCCAGAGGAGTGGGGGAAGCTTATTTACAAGTGGGTGCAGGACAAGGGCCTGACTAATTCAGTTTGCACACTCTTTGAACTCGCTCAGGGTGATGACACTGCTGGTGAGGAGTTCCATGGACTCCACAATGATGTTCTGATCAAAGCATTGAAAACCCTGGAAGCCAGGCGTCAGGCTGAGATCATAGCAGAGGAAGGAGTGAAGTTCTTCTGAAAGCCATGCTGTTTTTGCTCAGAAGTTTGAGGTGCATGCTGATGATGCCCTCAAAGGCTGCATGTGACCTGTCACATAAGTGTAGAATGTTCAGCACATCATACGTCCTGTGCCATGGTGAATATGAGTGGCAGGATCCAAAATCCGAGGACGAAGTTGTGAATGTCACTTACATCACGAAGGATGGCAGGAGAATCCCTGTCAAGGGCAAAGTTGGTGACAATGTCCTCTATCTGGCACATCGTCACAATATCGAAATGGAAGGAGCCTGTGAGGCATCCCTTGCCTGCTCCACATGCCACGTGTACGTTGATGCGGAGCACTACGAGAAGCTGCCTGAGCCAAAAGATGCCGAGGATGATCTCCTGGACCTTGCTTCATTCCTGAGGGTGAACTCTCGCCTCGGATGTCAGATCATTCTGACCAAGGAACTTGAAGGAATGGAACTTGAACTCCCCCAAGCCACTCGTAACTTCTATGTTGATGGCCATGTGCCAAAGCCTCATTAATTTTTCTGGAATCAGTGGTGAATCATGGAAATTATAGTCTATGTTATGTACTGAGTTTGGGTTTTGTGGAAGGAATTTTTTCATTTTGCTATTATATTGGTGGATCCTCTTCATGGGAAGATGGAGCAGGTGGGAACTCCACCAGATATTTCGACTTTGTTCCACATATGCAGTGAAACATTTTGCCATACTTTCAGAATACTGAGAAGTCCATGAGGGTGAAAAGTCTGACATTTGTGGTCAATTTTTTTTGTGCAGTTGCATGACATGGCATTGTTCTTTAATTGAAATTACTCTAGAGAAAGAAGTGATTGACTTATACTGTTAATGGTGTATCACTCAAGTTTATAGGTAGGACATCAATGAGTGGTTTAAAAGGAAGTATTTTATACCAAGCACCTTCTCATTATCTTGTGCATAGCTGCAAATTATGTAATCTGCTTATCTTTTTTCTACGATCATTATCAGTTGTAATAATGTATTGATGTAAGATGTGAATATTTTCATTTTAGACCCAGTGATTCACTTCTGGTAAGAATGTGTATATAAACCATACATTTACAGTGATAATTAAATGTTTGGCAATGAATCAACAGATTTTATTAGAGAAAGAGGAATGGAATGTTTTTAGTGATGCTAACATGAATGCATATTTCAGGTGTAAAGTGATGTGTGAAACTTGGGGAATTTAAAGATTTGAAAGGTGAATCTGTCAGGACAGCTTAAGGTTTATAGGCTAAGCTATGCCAAGCTAAGTTTAAATTTAGTGAATACCTCTTGATGAATATTTCTCTCACTTCCCTTTCATTAATTGATGGCTCATGCTAATGAGAGAAGTATGTGCATACTTTTAGATTTTAGAGTTGAAGGAGAAGTGACATAAGATTTGGTATATTGACTTACTGCCTGTTACTTTCAATGCATGGATGGTTTTCTTAGGAATGACCACAGTCAAGATTGCACCTGGGGCAGTGGTCTATTCAAAGTGCGACCTACAAGGAGACATCACGATCGGGAGTCACACGATCGTGCACCCTGGAGCTCGCATCATCGCCAAGGGCGGTCCCATTGTCATTGGAGACTGCAACATCATTGAGGAAAGGGTCACCATTCTCAATGAGTGAGAGAGAATCCTGTCATGAAGTGCAAAAGAAAATCGAAATTTAAAATTTAAGGTTTTTTGTGACTGATCACTTCAAGGGAAAGGGGTGAGGGTCAGCATGTGATGACAATCGGCTCCAACAATGTCTTCGAGGTGGATGCCCATATTGAAGCCATGAAGATAGGTGACTACAATGTTATTGAGCCCAAAGGTCTGTTCTGTGCTCATAATTACATAGATACAAGTAAGGTTTTTGGTGAGAGTTTTCCTGTGAGAAACCAAGTAGCTGTACAATTTATCTCAGTTCTGAATTTTCCTTTGCATTTCCAACCCATGAGTGTTTTTGATTTCTTTAATACAATTTTATCTTTTGGGATCACTGCTCCATTGTATCAATTATTTTGATATTTCAGCTCACCTTGGCTATGGCATAGAGCTGACCAATGGTTGCATCATCAGTGCAATGAATCGTCTGACGGGTAAGGAGACCTTACCCGAGAAGACTGTTGTCTATGGATCGAGTGGAGCAAGGAGACTGCACACTGAGAAATTCACAGTATGTCACTTGTTTATGGAATGCATTATATGTTGTGACTCGAGGAAGCATAGACTTAGCATTTTTTAAATGTGCAAACTGTTTAAGGTTTGAGGATACAATTGTCAGTATCATAAAGAGAAATACATTTTCTATGAATTTGCCAATTTTCGCCTGTGTGATGACAAGCAGTGCCTATAGCCTTGGAAAAAGTGCTACTCTTATGGCTTGCATGTAGAAAAATATATACTGGTTCAGTAAAATGTATTTTTTAGTTATATGCCTGATGACAGTGTGAGTTACAGTGCAATGCCAGAAATGTCTTACATGTTAGCTATTGGAGTTAGAACTGCAAGAAATTCTTCATGACAACTTCAAAATGCTGATAGAAAACACTTTTTTTCTGAAACTGCAGTTACTTTTAATTTCTATTATAGTACCATAGTGAAATGCAACAAAGAGACTGACAGTATATTATTGTTTGATTTAGATTGACTTGGAATTTTTCCCATAAGAAAGAAAATGACATCAGAGGTGGCTGAGGTGAGATTCTGCTCACAAGTAATGCCAATGGATGTTGAAAAGATGGGAATTAGAGGAATACCAGAAAAGTCAAAATAATGGCATTTTAAATGCATGATTGTTTGGTTAGTGAATGAACAGTCTGCACTAAAACACTTGGCACAGTTTCAATTTGAATGTATCATGAAGAAAGAAAAGGAAACATGAGGCTTCATTAATGCCATGTGCTCTTTTTTGTTGACATTACTACATTGTGCCATCTTTCTTTTGAGTTAGAGCTCCTTTCATTACTTTTATAGAACTCCGCCAAGGTTGATTCTTTTCTGTTCTTGCTTTGCTATATGCAATAATATGAGATCCATATTGCCATTTGTTTACATGCCATGTCACTTCTCCGTGGAGATAGTCACCGACATGCGACTATTTTCATTAATAAGCAATCATTTGGTTCCAATGGATTATGTCATGCATGATTTTTTGCTGAACTGTTTCAGGACTAATCTTAAGAATTTTTTTCATTCCATCATTTTTCACCCTGGGGACTTCTTTGGAAAAGGATCATTTCTTTGAAATGATCCTTTATACACACTTGAGGACAAAATGGAAGAGCAATTAACTCATCTTTGTATTGCAGAATCATCCTTGGTATTAGCAGTTTCGTACCTGTGAAAGTGTAAGTCCGTATGATTATGATGCTAACCAAGGTGATGGTCTCCTTGCAGTCCCAGGCACTGCAGTTGGACTTCCTTCGGAAGATGTTTCCCAACTACCACACGATCCTTCGGCCGAACAAGAAGCCCGAATCTGCACCTTCTGCCAAGTCTGAGTCCTTGGCTTCACCTGCCGTCTTGTGATCTGTTTCAGCTTTAAATTCAGTTGAGGTATACAAGCATTTTATACACCTTTTTGGTGACTGTGAATGAAGTTTATGTTCTTCAAACTGTCTGGGTTATTTTCTTTTAAAAGAAAAGATTTCAGACCCAGGTGGGCTGGGTCTAAAATAGGTAATTGAAGAACCATGAAAATAAAGAGCTCCACAAATAAATATAGACTAACAAGTTGCCTTGGGATTCGGGTTGCACTCAAACTGTAAAAAATATTAACCTGATTGAAATAATCTTCATTGAGATTGTTTCCAGCATATCGCCTTTGTCTACAATGGTTGTATCTCTGCTGGCTACCCAAATCGGTTTATTGCAGCAAAGTTTCTGTTTTCATAGCCTCCATTATGTGTGAAAGCATCACATCTCTAAACCAATGATGAGGCCAGGAGAACTCTGGAATGACTAAAACTTGTATCTTGATTGGTCCAAATTTCTTTGTGCGAAAAAGCAGGATTTGGTAAGCATATGAAGATGATGGTAAAAAGGTCATATCTCCCCTTCAAGTTCTGGAAGGAAGTGAATGATTCTGCTTTTTACTTGATAGAATTATTAAGCTGATATGTCCTAGCCTGCTCCATAACAGTTAGTAGTCCAAAGTTTTTCCACTCAAACTGAAAATGTTAAAAGGCCTAGATATGACCTTCGCACACAAAGATCATGATATTCATTTTAAAAATGTGAAAGATATGCATCACATGTGGATTCTCGTTGTTCAGAAGTGAACTTAGATCTACGAATAGCATTTGTTATGTGCATCCTGCTTTTTGGAAGAATAATTGGCTTTGAATGGAACAGGAGTTGGGTGCATTTTGAAGCTCTTCCATACAGAATGATTATTTCATGGAGGTTTATACTGGGCAAAAGTTTTTTCTTCAAAGCAATTTCTATGTGTAATATTTATACAGTCCTAAGGGAAGGTCAGAAAAAAATCAGCTTTTTTTTGTAGTTACTTAATGCTTTTTTGGTACCCTCAAGTACCAATATCAATATATTGTGGACCTCTCCATGTCCACTGGGGGCAATCTGATCTCTATTGGAAAAATTAGGTATGGCTGATTTTACTGCATCAGCTCTTAAGATATGCATGAGAAGAAATGTATAGAAACCATTAGGGCAGAAAATATCAAAGAAGTGATGTGTGGGCATTTTGTTTTTGAAACTTTCTTGTTTTATGTCTTTGCACTCATTCAAAGAATCATTTTCATCATCGTATAATTGAGGACCAGCCGAGGAGAGGTCAAAGTGGACTTGCATCTGCCAGCTCATTTGAGAATAGATCATTTTCCTGGCTATCCAGGTGATTATTCTCATAGGAAGTCATGGGATTCCCAAGGAGAAAGTTCATGAAAGGATTTGTTATCGTTGGGTGACTTTGACTTGTTTTTCTTGGTTCAAGCAAGGACAAGGGTGGCATGGGATTTTTGGCCTGATGGATTTCCTGACTGGTTTCCTGGAAGAACAAAGGGACATTTTGCCATTGTTGCTGAATGTTTTGCTCCTCAGGCACCATCTCCACAGCCGTATCTTGCTGGTTTGCCACTGGATTTGCAATAATGCCATCCTGGAGCTGCTCGTTTTTATTCTTCCAGCTTCCTTCGCTTACGGTTGACTTTGTGTTGATTGGCATGCTGGGATGGGTCATAGCTGAGATTTTTGCTGTTGTGACTGATGTTCTTGGTGCTATCATAATCTTATGAGTTGTCATTGAAGATGCAGTGTTCTGCACATTCTGCTTCCCCAGGCTTTCATATAGAGGAATTGAAGGTAGCTTTAAGGATTTTTTAGATTCTGCTTCCCTGGCTCCCAGAAGAGTTACATTGTTCTCCTTATTCTGTTTCTCTATTTCCACAGGACTCAGTGCTGCATGCACACTGTCCTTATGTGTTGTTTGCTCATTCTCTTTGTCACTCCCTGGTTGAATTGACACATTCTCACTTGACTGTTGTTCCAGGCATGCTACTTTTTCAGGTTCTGGCAGGTCTTTATGAAGGGCCTTGACCCCAGTGGCACCTTGGGCCAGGACATCCTCATGTTCCAACTCCTCATTTTGCATGGGTATGATGTAGACATCTGGAAACATAAAGTTTTTCATCTCTTCCATTCTTCGTGTGTCCTTTTTAATGGTGACCTCTTCCTGACCATGAAGTCCATGCAAGACTACTTTTTCATTGCCACTTGAATCCTTTTCTATCCTCAAGGGTATCACTTTGGTATCACCATGTTCTTGGACCACTTCAAAGATGTCAGGTTCCTTGCTCTCTGAAGAGGATCTGAATTGGTTTCGAACTAGGATCACATCATTGCTGTCATTGGGTTCATCAATGGTGATGCGTTGAACAATCTCTTCCACTGAGCCCTTGTTAGTGCTTGTAAATTTTAGTTTGGCATGGTCGTCTCGTTTACCGATGGCATGTGATATGTTGCCCTGCTTTTCTGCTAGGGCACTCTGTTGTTCATTTACAGCTTTCACTAGTGATTGAGGGATCTCAGGACCTTCATCTTTGTTTCCTTGCATCAGGTTGACTACAGCTCTCTGATCCTTCTTTTCAGCGCTGGATTGCATGGTGTCCAATTTTGTGCTTTCAGTGGTAACTTTCTCATGTAAAGGGCCTTTCAGTTCTGATGCCTCTGGGAGCTGCTGTGTCCGAATCTCTACGATCTCCTTTGTCAGTATTGGCCTGCTGAGGATGTCTTCACCGTCCTTTTCGATCTCAACAAATGCAACTGGGGTCACATTGGCCACCTCAGAGAGGGTGTTGATGATGGCCTGGGTATATTGACCCAGGTGCGATTTCAGTGAGGAATTCTCACGGCTGTCTTCCTTCCTCCGGCTCGTGCTTTCCGGATCTGCATGTTGTCGGGTCAGAGTGTCAGACGGGGTCAACATCCTGCTGGCTTCCTCCAGAAGTGATAATCCTCCTGTGGGGATATTGTCACTCGATTCTGATCCTTGGTCCCCTGTCATTAGTTCACTGATCACATCGTTCAGGGCAAAGATGTCTGATTCCATGCATTCGGTGTGGACCTCATTTGGTTCCTCCAAGACAGCTTGGAGGCACTGGAGAGGATCGTCGAAGTCCCGAGGCGTTCTTGCTCTTTCCTGTACTGGTTTTGCAAAATGTTCATCTTGGGCTGGCTCAATTAAAGCATTCTTGATGGAAAATATATCACTGTCATCATCGGGCATGTCCCGAGTGTATGATTCCATCATTGTTTCAGAGGCTTTAGTTTTTCTAGGACTTTCCACTCCATCCAATTCTAATTCATTTGAAATCAAAGGGAGAGCCTTCTTGGCTTTCATTAGAGCAGTCTTGGTGTGAAGTGACGTATCAGGCGACTGAGTTTGGAGATTCTTCAGAAATTGCTTAAAGAAACCTGGGAACCATGGGAACATTGGGATGGATGGACCAGCAGTGTCAAAAAGATCATGTTGGCCATTGCTGTTTGTTTCCAGATCAGTTGTGAACAAGGGCATGAACTGGATCCCAAATGAGTAAGCCTCATGATAGGGAAGACCCTTGCTGCTTGACGTAATTGCACTCCATTGACCTGCTTGCGACTGCTTAGCTTCCAGTGTGTCAGTGCCAGCTGTCTCACTTGGAATCGCCAAGAACCCAGGAAAAATTAAGTGATCTTCGAGGATCGAAGTTCCACCTTGGGGAATTCTCCCCAATGGCTCCTCCTTGATCATGAAGTCATTGGATTTATTCAACTCCCAATTCGGAGTGTTTTTGTCCTGGCCGGTACTCCGTCGCGTTTGCTGCGGAGAGGTGGAGGACCCGGGCGAGAGCCTCTTCGAAAGGGGGAGCTCGGCAAGGAAGCTCTTCGGGGACCCTGCGGCTGTTTCTGCCGCCGTCCCCGCGACGCCGACGCGATCCGGGTCGAGGTCCGTCTTCTCTGTTGCCAATCTCACTGTGGTCTTCGCTTCTTTGGGGTCCGATCCTAGATCAGTGATGAGCTCTTGTTCTTCCTTTGGTGCTTTGAATTCCAACTTGCTCCCTCTGCTGGTTTTCTCACCATCTTTGGACCCTGTCTCATAGTCTTCCCCATCTGCTTCCTGTTGTTCCTCTTCAAGTTCTTCGTGCTTGTCGAGCGTTCGTTTAGCCTTCAATTCACTTCCTGCTTCCAGCAACATCAAGACTTCGGGTAGAACATCATTGTGGATCTTTCCTGATGTGTCTGGACTGATGAGTGGTCGATTCCCATTTGCTAATTCAGAACCTGTTGATTCGTCTGCCTTGTGAGCATCCCATTGCAAATCACTAGGAGTTTTGGCCTCCTCCATCACTCCAGACAGATTTTTTTGGCTTTCCATCCCTTCTGAACGTTTTGCTACATCGTCTGTTTCTTTCTGTTCGTCAGGTGAGGATTCGACTTCTCTCCTGGTTTTGTCCATCACTGAATCCGCATCCGAAGAAGTTTCCTCTTTGATGCCTTTGAGTTCTTCGGCCTTTGGACTTTCTTGGGAGGAGCCATCCGAGTCGTGAAGAGCCTGAACCTCTTTTTCTTCACCGTTAGAGAACTCGTGTTCAGATTCCAGTCCTCGGTTCCGCCTCGAGGAACTCTTCACTTGCTCGTTTGAAAGCCCATCCGCACCCGACTCGTCGTGGGAGTCCCGTGCAAGGCTTGGTTCGCCGTCAGCCGGTGGCCCGGTCTCTTCCTCGCAGCCTTCGGGTTCCTCTGCGGCGTTGAGGGGATTCGAGTCGGTTTCTCCCTTTTCTCCGTCTTGAAGTTCTCGCCTCGTCTCCCCTCTGTGTTCCTCGTCCGCCGTCGAGACCAGGGAAGCCAGCGAATCACCCCTACCAGCAGCATCCTCGCAGAACGATTCCTCATCCTCTCGGACACTTTCGACGGACGGGAGCTCCGGATGCGCCTTGTGCGACGCCTCGACTCCCGACTCGGCGTTTCTCTTGGCTGCCGAGGACTGCTCGGAGGCGGTTTTGGCCTCGTTCGTTTCAGTTTCGGCTGGGTCCTCGTTTCGAATGTGCTCTCCTGCGCTCGTTTCGATTCCAGGATCGTCCTGCTGGTTTATTTCTTCTAGGTGTTCCTCCCGTCTCTCCTTCTCGGGTGTCTCGTGTGCGCCGAGGCGCTCTGCTTCCGCCGAGATCTGACCGGTTCGATCTTCGATCGGTTCCTGGCTTCGCTGTTCGATGGCATGGCTCTCTGTCTCGGAGTCGGTGGAAATTCCCTCTCGTTTTGTCTTGGAATCTGTTGGGTCGGCGGCCATCGATTCTTTCTCGATCTCGTCTACGTTTCTGGCCGCTTTCATTTCCGATTCCATTTGAAGCGTTTCGAGTGGGTTCGATGGGCTTTCTCGAACGGTGTTCAGTTCCTTGGCATTTGCAGTTTCCATAATTGCGGAATTCGGAACCTGCTCGGCGTCGGCATCGGTCGTCAGCAAGTTCAGAGCTTGTGCTGTCGCCTTCGTTCCGCCGTCGCTCGGAGCAGACGCGCTCGCATCGACCGCCGCGGCGGTATTCGGCGTTCCATCGGCCTCTCGCTTCGATTCGTCGACTTCGACGACGTCGATCGGGGTCCCGTGACCTCCTTCCGCGGTTGCGTCCGCTGGGGAGTCCTCGACCCTCCGCTGCCGCTCGGATGAAGTGTCGGGTTCCGATTCTCGTGGGTTGATGGCGTCCTGGGGTTCCTGGAGGAGAGACAGGGTCTTTTGGTCGTGGAGGACTTGGTCGTTGGAATCGTGGGTGGTGTTACGAGTCAGATCGCCGTTTTGGCCGGATGGGGTGATGGCGGCGGTAGCGGATGATTTCGGCTGCGATTTGCTGGTCCTTTGTGACTTGGATGTGGAAGCGACTTGGGTTCCAGGGAGAAAACTCAATAAGTCCGTCTTCGCAGGAAGCGGAGTTTCCTTTGAAGCGTCTGTGATGACGCGTTCGACTCCAAAGAAGTTCTCGTTCTCGAGTAATTTCTTCCGGACAAACTCGTTTGCCCCCTGATTGAATGTCTTGGGGTCGTACGTCAGCCCAAAGAATCGATCCGACTCGTTCGGTTCCGGAGTTTTCCCCTCGGACGCTGCCGAGTGCACCTTGGGAGCGACAGGAGGGCGCGAGTCCATCATCATGTCGTGCAGGGACATCTCCAACAAGAGGCGAGCCGGCACGGGTTCGGACTCGAGGTCGTGCGAGCGGCTGAGCAGACTGGAGGACAGGGCCTGGACGGTCTCTTCGTCTGAGCCGTGTCGGGTGGGGAGGAAGAGGTGGAGATCTCGCTTGGCCTTGCGGGTTCGGCGGGTGTAGGGGGTGTGGAGGCGCTGGTGGGAGTCGTAGTAGTCGTAGTCGGGGTAGAGGTCGTCGTCGTTGGGCTTGGGGGAGGATGGGAAGCGGGAGAGTTTGGGGGAGGTGGATCTGGGACGGTGTTGGGTTGGCTCGAGGGTGTCTGGGATGATTTTTACGTTTGTTTTGGGGGGCTTGGGGTAGATGGTGTATCTGTAGGTCTGGCCGGGGATGACCCGAGTCGAGTAGCGGGTGTCTGGGGTCTGTAGGTCGTCTGGGGGGTCGTCGTCGCCGTAGTCGTCGGGGGCGTCGGTCTTCGAGGGGTGTTGCTTGCGGCGGTCGGGGGGCTCGTCCCGGAAGAAGGGGGTTTGGTGGGTGGGGCCGGGACGGGTGGGTGACTTGCGTTTGGGGGTTTCTCGGGGGGGGTCTTCGTCGGGGGCCGAGTCTTCGTCGGCGGGGGGGGGTTTCTTGTTCGTTCGGGGGTGGGGGCGGGGGTGGGCGATGTCTGGTTCCGAGAAGTATTCGTTGTCGCGTCCGCTGTTGGCTTTTTTGGGAGCGGTGGGTCTGGGACGGGTGCGGCGTGCTTGAAGGCCGCGGTTCGATCTGACGGGGAAGGGTCGCCGGGGGGAGGGGGACTCCTCGCTCGAGTCCGATTCTTCGTCGGTTTGTCGCTTGAGGCGGGGAGGTGGCTGCTTTGATTCGCGTCGCAGGGTGTTGAATAGGGAGGTCTTTAGGAGGTAGAGGGGGTCGTCGTGGGTTCGGAAGGCGTGCTTTTGGAGGTTCGCCGCCAGGGTTTTCAAGAGGGCGGAGTCTTGCGGGTTCAAGTCGATTTTTGGTCCTTGCGGCGTTTGAGAATCAGCAGCTTTCGCGGTCGCGTCTTGGATCCACCGGTAAGGAAAGACCTCGAAGGCCCTCGAGATGTTCTCGAGGGCCCTCGGCGCCTCCTGCCCGAGCGTCCGCACCGACTCTTGGAGGACGAGGAGGCGCGCCTCGGGCGTGGCTGCGTCGCGCGGCGTCTCGCTCGGGATGTCCGCGAACGAAGGCTCCGGTCGGGCGTTGAGGCCGTCGAGGATCTCCTGGAGGATCTTGTCGACCGACGCCTGGCTCGGCGGGCTTTCGTTCTTCGACGGTAGAGTCGCGACCTGCGAGGACGGGGAAATTCGTGCAAGATATAATTTCAATTTAATTGAATTTCAATTTAATTGAATTTCAATTTAATTGAATTTCAATTTAATTGAAATTTCTATTTAATTGAAATTTAACATTTTCGGACGGATGTTGCCGAGGAACGTCGACTACGCAAAAAAAAAACAGGCCGTTGCAGTTCACGATGGAAAACAGATGTTTGCGGTTTCTATTAAGTGCTGCCGAGTTTGAGTATGCATGATTCTCGTCGTTATTGCGCTCCGAGCATCATTGGAAATAAGACTAAAAAAGCGCAGCCTGAACGGAGCATTCCGTCAAGCCGTGCCTAAGTCTTGCAAGTGGACAATCGACAGCGTTCGACAAATGAAAAATAGCTTGTCCTCTTGGTGTGGTCTGACGACTACTGCTTCCTTCCTGAGCCATTATTTAGCCATTATGTTGCTTTAGTAACACGTGTCAGATTTAGGAAAAGCGACGAAGAGATGGTCTGCACTCAGCCAAATGAGAGGAAAGTGAAAAGTAAAGATTTACGGACGATATGTACATTTGAGGTATTAGCGGAGTTGGAGAAGGTCGTCAGATCACAGTTGAGAAAAAAAGAAACCGTAAAAAGGATAAGGGGGGGGGGGGGTCGTGCCAAGACGACACGATCCGCGTTCCAAGGCGGCCGGCTCGATGACGTCACTTCCGCCGCGGTTCGACGATCGCGACCGCGGAGCGAGGGACGCACCTCGGGGGTGGAGCCGACGTCGGCCGGTCTCGCATCCGCGGACGCCCGGCCCCCGGCCAGGATCGCGGCGACGATCGCGAGCGCCCACGCGCTCATCCCGTGGCTTCCGAGGCGGTCGAGCCCCTTTTTCCGCGGCGAAAGGGACCCGGGTCGATTCTCGAACTCGGCGGAAAGGCGATGAAGGAATTTGGGATATTCTGAAAGGTTTTCTCCGCTCCGAATAGGCGTCGCCTTTGTTGCATAATCGGCGGGATTTCTTCGTATACGAACGAATATATATATATATTTATCACATTTAAAGGTCTGTTCCCTCTGGATGCCTCGATGTCGTCGAGCGGCTAATTTTGGAGGCGAGATAAGCGGGCGAGAGAGAGAGAGAGAGCCCGTGTGGCGCTGGCTCATTGCACGAGAGGATTTCCGCGCTGTGAGATGCGTTCCGCCGTTGGTCGTCTGGTTCTCTTGGCGGTCGTGTGGCGCTCGTGGGCGGATCAGTCGGGTGAGATTATTATTATTATTATTATTATTATTACTAGGTTGGCCAAAAAGTTCTGCAACACTTGCGAAAAAGTTGATTTTAATGCGCAAATTTATTTTAAAACAATAACAACTACTCTTCAAAATAAAGGCCTTCGTTTTCAACAATCTTTTGCCACC